>LBNU01005115.1:32665-43241 GCA_014162995.1 Artemisia annua
TTTTATAAATTTTATTTACCACCTTTGCATGGTTTAGTTTTTGAGTCGCATAAAAAAGCTTATGGGTTAAGGCTTCCAAAAGAAGCCGTGGCTCGTTTGCTTATTTTTGAGCTTATTTTAGTGTCTTTACGTTTTATTTATCAAGTTTTTATAAGTCTTATTTATTTATTTTTATGAAATTTGTGTCACGTTAATTTTAGGGTTTAGTAGCGAGTTTAGTTTTTTTTTAATAGCGAGTATTAGCTTAGGAAAATACATAGCGAGTTTTAGTTTAGTCAAACTTATACATAGCGAGTTTTAGTTTAGTCAAACTTATACATAGCGAGTATTAGAAAGTATAAATATAGAAAGCGAGTTTGGCAAAAACACTAGCGAGTTTGACAAAACTTATACATAGCGAGTTTTAGTTTAGTCAAACTTATACATAGCGAGTATTAGAAAGTCAACAATAGATAGCGAGTTTGGCAAACTAGATAGCGAGTTTGATTATTTTTTATTATTTATATAGGTAGCGAGTATTATTTTTTATTACATAGCGAGTTTAGTTTTTATTGCGTCAACTTTATTTTTAGTCCAAGTTTATTTTGAGTCGTGTCTTGTTTTCTCTTCTTCTTTTCTTATTTCTTTTTCAAGTCGAGTTAGACTTTTATTTCCCCTCATCGTTCATCGAGTGAGGGTTTTATTTTCTTAAATCTAAACGTTATGCTGTCGAATTTTCTTAAAATCTTTTTAGAGTCGTTTTCTTATTTTAAGTCTCGTGTCTTTTGATTTTTAATCTTAACTTTTATTGCGTTAAACGTTTTACAAGTTTTTAATTTCTTTATCGCTTTAAGTTTTTAATATGAGTCTCGAGTAGTTTTAAATCGTGTTTGCTTAGCAATTCGAGTTTGCGAGTTTAGTGAGAGTGTTAAACGTTTGTGATAAGTAATTGAAAGATTGCTTAGACGTGTGAGTTAATTATTTGAAGACGAAATCTTTGAATGATTAATTCACTCGTCTTGAGTTAATATCTTTTCAAAAGATTAATCAACAACTAATCTCGAGAAAGGAGAATAACTCGTTGCAAACTTTTACCTCAAGCTTAATGAATTTACTCGCGTCGCTTTGCAAACACATTGTCTTTTAATTTCATTTACCATTTTATTTACTTATCGCTTTCATTTACCGCTTTCTTTAGTCGCTTTATTCATGCAACTTTACTCGTTTACTTATTTCATGTCGTTTTACCGCTTTCCTTTACTTTAATTTGTCATTGTAGTATAGACAAAACCCAAACCTTCTTTTAGACCTTATTCACTACACATAGCTCACGGTCTTGAGTGACGAGATCCATATTCAACCCTCGTTGGGACAACGATACCTAGTGGTTCTTGCTTTCACTAGCTTAGAAACGGTACATCATGTAGGCACTCTAGTGATCTCAGGTTCATGAGGCAAGGGTATTTGAATACCAGAAGACTGTAAAGTCTCATTAACCTCAGGAACTTGCATATCAGGAGAATGATGAACAGGTGATGATCGTGGACTAGGTAAGTTGGATGGTAATGGTTGGTCAGTATTTACCTCAGCAGCATTGGAAGGACCCTCATCAGTGGCAACTAATAGAGTACCATCAGCAGCATGACCAGCAGATAATGGAATACCATCATCAGCAGGTGGTGAAGAGGGTGGTGCTTCAGTAGCAAAACCCTCACCAGCCTCATTGTCACCTTGAGGCAACATAGCTGGTAAAAGTGGATGAGGAGGTCCTGCACAATTTGTTTTCATAGAGGCAAAAACTTTCTTCTTAAGTGGAAAGATGGGATTATGTGTTTTATCTATGGTGGATATGTTTAATATTATTTGTAAAAATATAGGGTACATTAAAAACTTATGAGTTTTTCTATCTAGATTTTCTACCATATTTTTAAAAATATATCTAGAAAAATTATAAGTTAGCCCTTGAGATAAACAAACAATACCACAACCCAACTGGGTAGAGAACTGATCCCATGATCCTACTTTGTTGCTGATGCACTGTAGAAGAGTGTGTACCAAGAACTTCCAAACACAGCAAAATTGATTCTTTAGCCACTTGTCAGTTGCTGTACTTTGGTAACCTGCAGCCTGAAGTCCTTCAAGAATCTCTGTCACATTAGAGTGAAAGACACCATCTTCATCATCCAATTGCAACCTCGTCCTTATCAATGATTCTGTGACCACATACTCTGTTCCATCAATTGTTTCTACAATCTCTGTATCTGACCTTTTTGTTGCAGTTTCCCAAAATTGTCGTACCAAAGATTCATAAATCACATCTGGACTGTGTGTAAGAGCAAAATGAATCTTTGAACGCTTCAAGAATTCAACCATAGGATCAGAATCTTCATGTCCTTTAGCCTTTCCCAAGAAAGCGACTTTATTATGCTCTGGTTTGAATTATAGAGAAGCCATGGAAGATTGTGAGTGAATTAGGTTTGAATTGAGTGAAGGAGAATGAGTTTTAAATTTAAGTGAGAGGGAATCAGTTGGTTTGGGCGAAGATTGTGATAGTTAGGGTATTTATATAATGTACACGATTATCGGTCAAAATTATAGTAACAAATCGTTGACCAAATCCACCGTGTAAATTAAATTTCAGAAGCTACACATCAATACCCTTTAGCAGAATCGATGGTCAATCTGCTGATCATCTAAGTCAATCAGCAGAAACAATCGGTAAAATATCTTCTGTAAATATCAAACGTTTACTGTGCCACCCGTTACGCATTTATTACCCATTACTTTGACTCTGCTTATAAAATCTACCCCAAATCTCAATCTAACTCATTCACTTTTTCCCAAATTAGATTTGAAACCCTAATTTTCCTCTTAACCCTCAATACAATGTCTTCCAGGATCCAAACGAAAACTTTTTCCCAATGATACTCAACTCACCCATGTTTCATTGCTGAGAGTTGCTGCCCTATTGGGTAACCAAACATTATTTCCCAAGGAACCAAACGAAAACTTGAAAAGAGGGAACCAAGTCAAGCCCACGTTCCTGCTGACTCCAATTCCTCTGACGATTCAAACCCTTGGATAGGTTATCCTACTTCAGATAGAGAACTAGTCTCTCCATTTCTCTTTACCTCGGATGAGGAATCTTCCGAGGATGAATATGAAGATCCCTCCTTTCTTCCTCCTTCCACACCTGAAAGGCCATCAGTAAGGTCTAGGAAGACTAACCCTCCTCTCCCAAAATCAAGAGAGGTTGTTCTTGGTCTTCCTTCTCAAAGAGGAAAGGAAGATGGCAAAGGGAACTGAGAGGTGGAGCAGTTGTAAATGTGATGCTTCCAGGAACCAAACTCATTGGTTCTTGAGTTTCTTCATTACGTTTTCATCAATCCATCCTCTTCAACATCTTCATCGTCCTGGACATGCATATCTACCACTTTTTGGCTCTGATGATGTAATAGATAGGCTTTGTGTAGTTGAACATGTAATAGAATAGGATTTACTTTTGAAAATGTTTGTAATCTGTAACTCATCTTATGAATGAATGAATGAATCACATTTTGAGTTAATTTCTTTGTTGCACTTGTTGTTTTGTACATCAGTAGAAACAATATTATACACATGTCTTCCACTTCAGTAGAAACAAAAGGTTGCACTTGTAACACCTTCAGCAGGAACAATGAGAAACTCGATTACCCTGTTTCAGCATTTACAATTACTTCTTCAGTAGCAACAACCAACAGATCACAATTAATTGTTCAATTAGCCAATTAACTTCTGCAAATATAATCAACTACACAGGACTGGATTCTGCAAAACAGACACAAAGTAGCAAACCAAACATACAAACTAACATGCTTTTACACACATTAGATGGTTAGTGTTAAAAATCTAAATATTATACAGTTTTACAACAACAAACAATCCTCCCCTGAGGCATATGCCTCCCCTGAGGCTTATGCCTCCCCTCAAACTGTGCATTTAAGGGTTAACCATCCCAATGTGGACAACTAAGTGATTAAACCTAGGTCCATCAAAAGCTTTAGTCAATAAATCTGCCACATTATTATCTGTATGAATCTTAACCACTTTGATTAAATGTTTCTCATAAGCATCTCTTATAAAGTGGTGTCTTATCTCAATGTGCTTTGTTCTATTGTGAAAAACTGGATTTTTAACAATGCATATGGTACTTTGATTGTCAATATAGATAGTGGTATTCATGAAATTGAACCCATAATCTAACAATTGGTTTTGAATCCAAAGTACCTGCCCACAACAGTTGGCAGCAGCAACATATTCTGCTTCAGTGGATGAGGTAGCAACAATAGTTTGTTTCTTGCATTGCCAAGAAATCAATCNCTGCCACATTATTATCTGTATGAATCTTAACCACTTTGATTAAATGTTTCTCATAAGCATCTCTTATAAAGTGGTGTCTTATCTCAATGTGCTTTGTTCTATTGTGAAAAACTGGATTTTTAACAATGCATATGGTACTTTGATTGTCAATATAGATAGTGGTATTCATGAAATTGAACCCATAATCTAACAATTGGTTTTGAATCCAAAGTACCTGCCCACAACAGTTGGCAGCAGCAACATATTCTGCTTCAGTGGATGAGGTAGCAACAATAGTTTGTTTCTTGCATTGCCAAGAAATCAATCTTCTTCCAAGGAATTGGCAACCTCCAGTTGTGGACCTTCTATCCAAATTAGCACCAGCATAGTCACTATCACTGTAAGCCTCCAACTTGAAAGGAGATTCTTTTGGGTACCAAAGACCAAGATGAGGCTGGCCTTTAAGATACTTAAAGATCTTCTTGACTGCATTCAAGTGTGAGGTAAGAGGTGTAACTTGATGCCTTGAACAAGCACTCACAGCAAATGTAATGTCAGACCTTGAAGCTGTCAAATACATCAATGAACCAATCATAGATCTGTAGAGATGAACATTCACAGCTGGATTTGGTTCATTATTTGCCTTTACTTTAGGAGCTTCATAAGGTGTTGTGGCAGTTCTGACACTTTCCATACCAAACTTCTTCAGTATGTCTCTCACATATTTATCCTGATTAATAAATATGCCCTCTGGTTTCTGCTAAACCTGTAATCCCAAAAAGAAAGTAAGCTCTCCCATGGCACTCATTTGAAATTCACCCTTCATCAAATCTTCAAATTCCCTACACCAAGCCTCCTTTGTGGAGCCAAAGATAATATCATCCACATAAACCTGCACAAGTATGATGTCCCTAGAGTCCTTCTTTAGAAAGAGTGTTTTGTCAATAGCACCCCTTCTGTAACCATGCTCTAGTAGAAACTTAGATAACCTTGCATACCATGCCCTTGGAGCCTGATGTAAGCGATAAAGAGCTTTGACCACCTTATACACATATTCAGGGTGATCAGGATCTTCAAAACCTTTGGGTTGAGAAACATAAACCTCTTCTTCAATTTCACCATACAAAAATGCACCTTTGACATCCATCTGATAGACAGTAAATCCCATGTAAGATGCATAGGCCAAGAAAATCCTTATGGCCTCCACTCTAGCAACAGGTGCAAATACTTCATCATAATCAATCCCCTCTTCTTGCCTGAACCCCTGAGCCACCAATCTTGCCTTGTTCTTGATCACTATACCCCTGGCATCTCTTTTGTTTTTCAAAATCTACTTTGTCCCAATTGCATATTTCCCATCTGGTAGAGGAACCAATACCCAAACCTGCTGATTCTTGAATTGATGCATCTCCACTTGCATTGCCTCAAGCCAACTTGGATCAGCTAGAGCTATGGGGACACTGGTTGGTTTCATTTGGGAGAGAAAACAAGCAACCAGACAATGTTGAAAGTCTGTGTGATTGTCTCTCTGCTGTTGTGACACATAAGAAATAAAAGCAACCTTTCCAAACTTTGTCTGCTTGACTGTGCTTCTAGTTCTGACAGGATCTTTAGGATCACCAAGTATATTCTCCATTGGATGAGTTTTGTGAATCCTTGTAGTAGTATTGGGGTTGACAGGGATTGAGTTGTCAAGATTGGTGAGAGTGGGATCAAAATCAGTATCATAAGAGGAGGAACTGAAGATGCCTGCTTTGGGTGTATGATTACCAAGATCTGAAGGACTTGGAAATCTTGTATAGGGTTCACCAAAGTCAGTGGAAACACGAGCAGAAATGGGAGGAGAAGCATCTTGAGCATCAGCAGAAATGATGTTGTCAGAGGAAACAGGAATGCCTTCAGCAGAACTGTCAGCAGATTTATTGTTTCCACTGATAGCATCAGCTGATTGTCTCAGAATTGCTTCAGCATCTTTGTTAAGCTGGTCATTGAGCTTCACAGCTTCTTGAGTAGCAGCATGCTCTTGTGTCTATAGCCTAGCAAGATCCTCTGCATAGTGTGACCCATCTTCATCCTTCTCAGAAGTATCATGTGCACCATTGCCTGCAATATGGTTAGTAGGAAAAGAAGGTACAACAAAAGTTAACTCATCACTCTCAGACTCATCTTCTGAGTTATCATCTATTACACCTGCATTGTCAGGAGAAGAGGCTTGTGTACCTGCATTTTGGTTAGCAGCAAATCTAGTATACCCCAAATAATCAGTTAAGTAGTCCAAGTCAAAATACCAGGCATGACCTTGACCTTGTATATTTGTTATCTCTTCTAGGTATCTTAGATTTAGGGTCTCCTCTATTATTTTTGCATTTAGATTATAAACCCTGTAAGCCTTACTATGAGCTGAGTAACACACTATGTAACCCTCATCAGCTTTACCATCAAATTTCCCAAGTGGATCACTAGTGTTCAAAATTGTGACATGACAACCAAAAGGTCTTAGGTAGTGGACAGAAGGAACCTTCCCCGTGAGAAGTTCATAAGGTGTCTTATTATGAGGCTTTGTGATGGACACCCTGTTCAAAACATAACAAGCAGTGCAAACTGCTTCAGTCCAGAACATGGTGGGTAATTTAGAATCTGCAAGCATGGATCTTGCTGCCTCAATTAAGGTCCTATTCTTTCTTTTAGCAACCCCATTTTGTTGTGGGTTCTTGGATTACTGTAGTCCCTTTTAATCCCTTTAGAGTTACAAAGGTCTATTAACACCACATTTTTAAATTCTGTCCCATTATCACACCTTATCCCTTTAACCTTTTTATTTAGCTGGTTTTCTACTAGGGAAACAAAATCTTTTAAAATAGGAGATGTTTCATCTTTAGTTTTCAAAAAGAATACCCAACAAAACCTGCTATAGTCATCAGTGATTACCAAACAGAAGTACTTATGATCAATACTTCTTACTTGAGTAGGACCAAAAAGGTCCATATGAAGTAGCTGGAGTGGTTCTGTGATGTTACTGACTGCTGTAATGGCTTTGTAAGAAGCCTTGTGCTGCTTCCCTTTGTTGCAAGCAATACAATTGTGTTCATTGGTGAAGATCTTAGAGGGAAGCCCTTGTACTAAACCAAGCTTGGACAGCTTGTTAATAGTCTTGAAGTTCACATGAGCCATCCTCTTGTGCCACTTGGTAGATTCATCAAGAGAAGCTTTGGCCACCAAACATGCTAGATCAACTTCAGGTAGAACCTCATTCATATTGAATGTATATAAGTTATCAGTTCTGGGCACTCTCAGCAGAATTGAAGTATCTTCTGGAAGTTTGAAGTCTTTATTGAGCACAAGACATTCATCCTCAAAGAAGAAGACCTTGTTCTTTTTATCACAAATTCGTGACACTGAGAACAAGTTAAACTGCTGTAGTTCCTTCACATAATAGACATTCTCAAAATCTAACATTGGTGTTCTAATTGTGCCTTTCCCTGTGATTCTGCCATTTCCTCCACCAAAGGTCACATTGCCTCCTCCTTGTATAGGTACAAAATTAATCATCCTATCTTTGTTGCCTGACATACTTCTAGAACAGCCACTATCTACTACGCCAACTTCTTTGCTAAGTAATGGATGAGGCTACAACAACAACAGAAAAATATACAAGATATTAGTACACTTTGGAGACTCAAGCCATTACTGGCTTGAGCCTGCCCTGTGGATCAGAATAAGAAGGCCATGTAGATGAATAAGATCCACAATTGTTCTTGGAGCAATTCCCAAAATCAGATCTCATAGTATTCCAAGAACAACCTGCTGAGGGCTTAACAGCAGTTTCCCATGGTGCCCCCCAACCCATATACATAGGGTGATAAAAACCAGGCCAATAACCATTCTCATAAGTAGGAAAATTAGGTCTAAAGAATGATCTTGCAACATTTCTCTTTCTGGAAGATGGAGAAGGTCTGTCAGCAGAAACTGATTTATTAGCAGAAACTGATGTATCAGCAGTTTTGTGTCTGCTGGTAGAGTTAGTTGCTTGTGGGACATAGGGTGGTATATTATCAACACGTGTCCACTGCTGCCTAGGTTTCTTAGCATATGCACCCATTCTTTGCTCATGAAAAGTACAATCCTTTATTAAATGAGACTTGCTATCACACACAAAGCATTTCTTCTTTTTAGAAGATTTATGTAAATGAAAAGATGTTCTATTGATAGCATTAAAACCAGAAACATGAAAAGAATTGTTTGAAACAGAATCAACATTATTGTTTTGCAAAGAAATAAAAGACAAGTCTTCAGCAGGAACTGTTGCTGAATTGGATTCATCAGCAGCTTCTCTTGGAGACTTGCATGGTAAATTGGGTGATAGCTTTGGGAAGGTTTTTGGTGAGGTCTTGGGAAGGTCATACTTGTCACTTGAATCACAGCTTTCATAGGCAGTTGACCCTTGATCAGAAGACTTGTCACTGCAAGAGACAGAGTCAACAATATTAGTAACAGGGTCAGGTAAGTCAGTGGACTTCTTGCCATATAAATGATGTGATCCATCAAAGTCAGAGGTAGTGGTAGTAGGCATATGTTCACCTCTAATAGGACCAGGGACAGCATGTAAGTCACCTTCTTTTACATAGTTTTCTAGTCCTGCTGGTGTAGATTTCCTACTATCATCCCTAGCCTCTAAACCTACATATTTTTTAAAGCCTAATCCTAAACTAGAATTTACAGATTGACAATTATACAAACAACTAGCTAGATTATTACCAGAAATTAACCATTGATTATGTAGTGCAATCTCATTTTCTAGTTTCTCCTGAAGCTCTTTATTTTCTGATTCTAATTTAGCATTTAGAGTTGTAGTGTAAGTAGCCTTATGCTGAGCAATTTTTAATTCCTGGTTTAAACATTTAATCTCATGCTCATAGGCAACTTGATTTTTCTGAAACCAAATCTTTTGACTCTCTACAAGTTGTAAACCATCCTTATATGATAAAAGATCTTTATAACATTCATTATATTTTGGTTTCAATTCATCATATTGTTCTTTAAGTTCATTATATTTCACATGACATCCAAACAAACAGTTTTGTACCTGAGATATGCCCATAAAAGCATATTCACCATTGGAAACTTCTGAAGAGCAGCATGCTAGCATTCCTTTGTGATCAGCATCATCATTCCTCTCATGCTGCATCCAATCAACATGATCATCCATAGTGAGCAAAGCTGTGGGATGACCAGTCTTGCTAGAGTCACCTCCTTGTTGCTGCCGATAGGATGAGTATCTAACTTCCTCAGTAGATTTCCTGTCCTTGCATTCCCTTGAGAAGTGCCCTATCTGTCCACAAGTGAAACACTTGACCTTTCCTCTTGCAAACCTGGCTGGCTCCCTTCCATTATAAGCAAACTTCCTTCCTGACTTTTTCTCAAATCTCTTAATCCCCAAAGAGATCATAGCCACCTGCCACTTGAGATTCATCACCTCCATATCAAGAGGATCTAACTGTTCAAAATCTTCATAGGAGAGTTGTTGCTGTGGTTCACAGTCAGCAACAAACGAATGAAGAATATCTCCTAACATACTACCTGCTGAGTTGTTGGTGGTATGTGAAGATGAGACAGATGGTACAGGATTGGAACTGGTATGTGCTTATTCACCATTATTAGACTATTAAAGACCAAAAACTAACGTTAAACGCCAAAGATATCGTGTTTTTGTGCTTGTGATCGTGCAGGGAAGGATATTGCATAAATGGCAACAAAATCAACCAAAAAGCATAAAACGAGCACGAGATGTGAAAGAGAGTCTTAAAGTCAAGCCGAAGATGAAATTTGCTTAAGAAAAGCCCGTGAAGACGATTTTATTTCTTAAAGACTCATGAACATGAAAGAGACACTTAATCGAAGATTAAAGATAATTATCACGATAAACTTCCCAAATTCGAGCAAGTGATCACTTTTACATCGTTGAAGACTTTAGAGAACACGTCAACACGCTACCTCAAGTTACATGGGCCTAAGTTTAATTTTTAGAAGTCGTAGAAGAGTGTAATAGAAGTTTATGTTATGATTTCATGAGATGTAAAAGTTTAGGGGGAAAAATGTACACATGAGCAAACTAATTCTCCCCCTAGCTTGATAAATACTCCATCAAGCTTCATATTGAAGCGAGCCCTTATTTTGTTTTTAATTAGTGTGTGTAAGTTTTTATTAATGCATATTTTAGTTTTCATGCCTTAATCTTTCAAGCTTATTTCTTTTCATCTTC
>LBNU01005116.1:2582-15002 GCA_014162995.1 Artemisia annua
CTACTAAAGTTTCATGATGATAAGGATGCAAAACAATTATGGGCTGCTATCAAGACAAGATTTGGAGGTAATGATGCTTCCAAGAAGATGCATAGAAATCTATTGAAGCAACAGTTTGAAACATTCACTGTTGGTAAGAGAGAAGGTCTTGATGCTGCCTATGACAGATTCCAAAATCTTCTTAGTATGCTAGAGTTATATGGTGCAGAGGTATCTGTTGAAGATGCAAACTTGAAGTTCCTAAGAAGTTTTCCATCTGTATGGCATGTGGTTGCTACTATGATCAGAGGACAACCTGGTTTGGATTCTATGGGCTTTGATAATCTCTACAACAACTTAAAGGTGTATGAGCATGAGATGAATGGTCAAATAAATTCAAAAGCTCACAATATTGCTTTTGTGTCTTCTGAAAACAGAGGCAGTACTTCCACTAAAAGTACTGCTTATCCTGCTCAAAGTACTGTTGGTGATAAACAGCACATTTGCACAACCATCAACTCTGATGATGTTGTATGTTCCTTCTTTGCTCAACAAGCCACTTTACCTGTTACTTATGAAGACGATTTGTTGTAAATTGAAGAGGATGATCTAGAAGAAATTGACATAAGATGGCAAGTTGCCATGATTACTACAAGAATCAAGAAGTTCATGAACAAAACAGGAAGAGGTATTGACTTCAAAACCAAACAGGATATAGCATTTGATAAATCTAAGATTGAATGCTTTAACTGTCAAAGGCCTGGACACTTTGCAAGGGAATGCAAGTTTGCTAAATATCAGGCAAATAGAATGATTGAAAAACCCAAAGTTAAGTCAACTTAATCATGGGCGTATAACAACGTAGCCCATCGTATTTTAAACTGAATTATCTTGTATTCAACCAATTACTTATTAAACTCTATGAATTCACTCAACCTTTGTGTTGACTTTTTAGCATGTATTTTCTCAGGTCCGTAAGTGGCTTCAGCTTGGATGGGCAGCGCAAGAAATGGATATCTATATGATGGCTCATGCTTAAATAAACTTTTCATTCGATAATGACCTAAATTTCTAAATCTATGTATCTCTAGATTTATGTTAAAAACTTTTGGGACCTCTTGTTGACTCTGATAAATTATCGAGTGTAAATTTTAAAAACGACTTTGTTTTAAAGTTGTTTACTATATTTGTACAATGAGACTAATATATAGCACCCCATGTCCCTTTCCGCTGTATTCCGAAAATAGGGGTGTTATAATAAAAGACCCCTGCCTATATAGATGAAAAAGAGGGAAAACCAACAGGCCCCATTTGAATTAAGTATACTTTTTTTATTGGAAGTTGCATATAATTAACAACTAAATTTACTTTAATGTTAAAAAGTGCAATTAACTGTCAAATTTAACTGCATTAATATAACTGTTGTACAGTTTGTAATCATTATGTTACCAAAAGAAATAAAAAAAATTAAATTTTATTTTTTTAACTGTTGTTATATATAATTAATCTTTTTAATGTGTTTTATTTATTAACTTATTATTATTTTATTTTTAGAACCTAAAAAGATTTCCGAATGCGAAGAAGTCAAAGGTGTGTTCGCCACAAGCCATTCTTAAGTTTGTTTACAGCATGGCTGCAACTAAGTTTGTTTTTCCATGGGGCAATGGCGACACGGTTGTTGATCGGCATTTCTAGAAGTGTTTACTAGCCATAGGTTATGATTGTAAGGAAGGATGGCTTAGGGACGAGGTAACTATATTTGAAAACACTTAATGTTAGTTTCTAATTCGCTGTCAAACTAGATTCTCTAAAATTATTGATATCTAAACTAAAAAAATAGCACTTAGACATATGGATTGAGTTGCTGTGGACCTTCCGACAAGCAGATGCAGATTGGGCTTTGGCCGGTTCTTTTTTCAGCCCTGCTGTCATGGGTAATAACATACGCAGCTATTGGTCAGATGGTACCAAGTATCCAGTTACTTGGTCGGCGGTCGAAAAGGTATTGGTAATCCAGCTTTTGAATTACGTATGTTATTATTGTTTTACCTTATGCTCATCCTGTAAACTAAAGTGTTGTTTGCAAATCGATGTAGGTGCTCTTTCAATTAATGAGCCAACAAAGCATTGGGCTTTAGGAGAGCTTCATATACGTACAGGTCCCGTTTCACTCAAAAAAATCACCCTGGTGGACTACGACCATGCCTGCTAAATTTGAAGCAAATTTGGCGAACTATCTTAAACACCATGGTATACTGGCTGAAAAAGGGGTAGATGTAGATGGTTACAAGATTAGTTGGAAACATTCACTGGATGTCCCCCAACAAGGCATTGCATACGCTGACTGAGGCATATGGGTTTGTATAAACCTTTACCGGTTGGTTAATAATAGGTCGCTAATGGTGGACGATGCTACCAAAGCAGCTTTTGCATATCATGAAAGAATTTATGAATACATGTGGAAGTACAGGATACAATATGCACCATAGCTTATGCAACGCAGCACAATACATTTTATAGTATATTTGTACGATTATTTCCATGTTATGGTTTGACGTAAAATTTGTGTACATATAACGTTACAATTCATAATGGATGTAGTTATTTAGGTTCAAGTGTTATTTAGCTTTATTTTTTGTTTTTTGATAGTTGAATGATGGATTAGAATAGGAAATCACAATGCTAAAAAACATTTCAACAAATTGCTCAAAACCATTTTATTGAAACTTTAAACCACCATACCAAATACTAAACATTTAAAACATGAAAATAACACTACATTTAGGATTACAAACTAAAAAGGTAACATAGTAAACACAACGAAAATCAACATAGCAAATACGAAACATAAAGGTATCATAATCCTATCATGAAATGTTGATTTTCTCTTTAAACCCTCGATCTCTTGTTCTAGCAATCCAAAATTTTGTAGTGAATTTTCCGGATTGGACACAACACTTCCTTGTTGATTTGAAAGTGTCTTTTTTTCTTCATGCTCGCTCCAAAACAAGTCTTTGTAGTATTGTGAAGGGAGCTCGGGGTCTAGGAAACCATAAACACCACATCTATTCATAGGACATGCTTTGTACCTCCTTCCTGGGTTCTTAAGTGACCAAGATACTTTGATAGGTAGTGGATATGGCGGACGACAATTGCAATGCGTCATGTTTGAAACATCGTGGTATTCGAAGTTGTTCCTACGATATGACATACTCGAGGAGGAAGATGAAGTCATGATTTTAGTGGATTNAATTGACATAAGATGGCAAGTTGCCATGATCACTGCAAGAATCAAGAAGTTCATGAACAAAACAGGAAGAGGTATTGACTTCAAAACCAAACAGGATATAGCATTTGATAAATCTAAGATTGAATGCTTTAACTGTCAAAGGCCTGGACACTTTGCAAGGGAATGCAAGTTTGCTAAATATCAGGCAAATAGAATGATTGAAAAACCCAAAGTTAAAATCAAAGAAGTTCCTATTACTAAACCAAAACCAAAAGCTTTTATGGCTCAAGAAAATCTATCAGAGGTTGACTGGAGTGCTGAATTTGATGATGAACCAGTAACCTATTCTATGGTTGCATTGGAAGAGTTTGATTGGAGCACATTTTTTGATGAGGAACCAGGATTTGCTGCTTTGGAATCAAGAGATGGTCTTGGAAGATTTGATTGGAGCATGGAAAGTGAAGAAGAACCTGTTCTGTTTGCTATGGTAGCTACTTCACCAAGTTCATCCACTATCTCTGAGGTATGTTCTAAATGTAATGATTGTTATCAAAAGTTACTTAAAGATTATGTGTCTGAAAGAGATAATTATAGAAGGGCTAGGTCTGAGGTAGCTGGCTATCAATTGACTTTAGAATCAATGGAAGCCAAAATAATCACTCATGAAAATAATGAAATGGCTTGGGCAGAAATATGAGCAACAAGACTATCAATTAAAATTGAGTGAATGGAAGTTAGGATGTAAAGTTTCTGAAGTTGAAAAGCTCACTAAACAAAGGGATGATTTGCTAGAGAATCTTTCTAGTTGGAAAGAATCTGGTCTTTCACATGTTAGTTTTGTTGAAAAAAAAGAATATCACACATTAAAACTGGACTAGGTTATGGTGTTGAGTATAGTAGTTCAGAAGAAAGTCCTACTAGTGATAAGGAACAACTTAATTCAGAGGTAATTTCAACTAGTAATGAAGAACTCAATAGCTCAGAAGAAAACACATCTAGTGATGAGGAACCAATTAGTCAAACACCTCCTGAATTTAAGAAAGAAAAGGGATATAATTCAGTTGCTCCACCCACTGGTAGCTTTCAACCACCTAGGACAGATGTTTCTTGTTTTGGGGTAGACAATCTAGAATTTAGGAAAAAGCTTACTGGTCAATCTAATTCAAGTCCATCTAGTTCTGAATCCTTAAAATAAACAGTTCAGAAACCTAAGGATGATACTAATAGGAGTAATGTCAAGGGTTCAGGGTGTGTTAACAATGATAAAAAGTTTTCTAAAGTTTTTTCAAAACAAGCAGTACCTCAAAAATCTTCTCAAAGTACTGCTAGACATTCAACAATATCTTCAAGAAGTGCTTTTCACAATACTGCTAAGTTTAGCAAAACTTTTAATCATTCACCAAAGAGTCAAGATAATTTTGGTCATAGAACTAAAGGAAGAAAATTTAGGATTATGGGTCAAAAATTATGTTTTGTTTTTTATAGTCCTGATCATTTGATTAAGAACTATGACTTTCACTCAGAATATTTAAGTCAATTCCCAAAGACCACATCTACCAACCATAAGCCAAAGGAGCATAAACCAGTTTGGAATCATTCAAATAGGGTTAACCATAGTAATTTCTCAAAAGACCATAGGTACCCTCACCAGAAAAGACCTTTTTCCAAATCACCAGTACCCTCAAGAAATACTTTTCAAAGTACTGGTAAGACAAATGGTTCTCAAGCAGTACCCTCTCAAAGTACTGCTAGGTTTTCACCCAATAGGACTTTTTCGAATGTAAGACCAAGGAGATCCAATTACTATCAATCTAGAAGGCCTTACGCCTCACAAAGAGTACCTAGATCAAAGAACTCAAAACACAGTGTTAAAACTAATTGGGTTAAGAAAGAAAGTACTGATGGGGGACAAACAGTACTTTCAGCAAATAAGGGTGAAAAAGAGAGTTTTGATGAAAATCAAACACAAGGGTAACAAAAGAAAATAATTTATCATATTTTCAAAAACAGTGGAGATTACATACTGTCATAATTCTCAATTTCAGGTCAATTTCCTAAGTCCCGACATTTCCTATTCATTGAATTTCAATTCAACATTTCACGTAAACAGGGTTTATGGATATTCATTTGACGAAACCGGGTAGGTTAAGTCACATTATCATTCATCGTACATTTCATAGACTAGGGTTAGTCTACATTGCATCACGACATCATTTGCATTCTATTCCACTCGTAGATATATATTTTCAAGCTACACTTATTTATTTATTTGTATATAAATAATAAGACAAGTTATTAGTTTTTAACCTAATGTACCAACCAAATTCCACTAGGGCACTAATATATTTTTATATTAGTTATTTTTCCACTAAAGTTATAAAACTATATATTATTTATTTTTAATGGATAACCAAATAATAAACACTTACTTGAACTTATATATATAATAATTTGTATTAACAAAGTGATACCTATCAAAATACCTAATGTATATGAAAATTATATTTTTATAATTTTTACAACTTTATTATATCCCGTATTGTCCCGTTATATTTTATTTTTAATTAACCCGGTACCCGGTAACGCTAAAATAACAAAACTATGCACTAAACGGTACCCCGTAAAATCAAGATGTACAAAATTGTGACAAGCCTACCACCTCTTGTTAGGTGGCCGGCCAAGGGTTCCCTTGGGACACATGGGACTCTCTTAAGCTCTCAAATATTTCCCACTAACTCATTTACTTGTAACAATTTTGCATGTAAGTAATTTAGATCAAAGAAAACTTTTCTACTCTCTTGTTTCTCTCTTCTTGCTCGTTCCAAATCCAAAGGCCAAAGGAAGACCAAGTTTTTCAAGTACAACATTTTTAACAAGACTTAGAACACATCCATTACAAGGTTTTGCAATATAAACCTATGGATTGTTAGGTTTTTCTTCATAAAATTTATAAGTTTTCAAGTAAGTACATCACCTATTTTTACAAGTTCTACCATAATTTCCTTGCTAGGGTTATGTACATTTATCATTTTTGAACTTGCATATTGAAGTCTATACCACAAAACCTAAGTTTCTATCATTTTATGTGTAAAATGGAATTCTTATGAACCCTTGGAGAAATGGTTGAAGTGATGATGTTAGGGAACCCATGACACCCTAAGAAGGTGTATGGTAGATTAAGGGATGAGTTGATGTTGTTAGTAGTGGATTTGGACATGTACAAACTAGGAAAAATCATTTTTGGAACTATATATAAACCTACTGTCCTCATTTTCAAAATTGGGTAAAATCAGTGAGTTTTGGTAAATTTTGGACCCAAGATATAGAAAATACATTCTTAGACGAAACTATGGCCTTTTGAATCGCTAAAAACGGACTTATAACGAAGGAGATATGCCAAAAACAAAATTATACTAGCTTTATATAATTTCCGGAAAATTAGTGTGCTGATGTACGAATTTATTTGGTCAAAAGCGAGCCTTAGACCTTTTCAAAACTTGCCAAACTATTGAAAACATGTTAGTATACCTTTTTACCTTTTCGGGGATATAAAGAACTTGAAAATCGGCCTTATAACGAATTAGTTATGATTTTTCGAAAGTTATTATTTTCACTAATAGACCACCAGCACTTTACTCAGAAATTTTCTAAGTATACCCAGAAACACCCATGTTGAGAGCTATTTTCCCGTCAATTGACTCAGTTCTGGAGTTTTGGACTCCAAAGAACAAACGTTAGAGCACCTGGCCTAGTTTTCAAATCAAAAAGCCGTTTGTCATTTGGACTTAAAATGAGTAATCTACAGCTATCCAAACATTCATAAAAACTGCCCAGAACTGGCAGTTTTACCCTAAAAACACCATACTTTTCGACCATTTATCATAAAATCTAGACACTTTGAGCAAAACTTCACTCCTGAATATATGTAGGCTTGGTGCTAAGCTTTCCAAAAATACCAACTTTATTTCCTAACTCTCAATATTCACTGATTCACAACTAGTTTTCCGAAGCCATTTTTAACCGTATTTCAAAAATTACTAAGTGTTATATTTTACGTCTAAAACCTATATTTCACTATTATTCACTATATAACTATTGTATAACATTATTAGACTATATGAACATGTAATATTCATTATGACCTTATACGAAGATATAAATTATATTTTCGACAACAATACATATTTTGAATACAAAACGAGTGGTATAGATTATAAGTGCAAGTGCATACATGAACCCATTTCATAATCTAAATTAGATTACTTGCATTCACTTTAGGTTGCGATTAGGAGATTGCACCTCATTTCTTCAGCTCATACATTCCCGTTTGTACCATTCTTTGAGGTGAGTTTTCATAGCCCCGTATGCATTCTTTTATTGTTTTCAAATCCCACGGGGGAGAATACATTGTTCCATTTTTGTACGGACCTAAGTATACAAATCCAAGTACCATGCTTAAGTTACCACATTGCCTATGAAAGTTCCCCTATTATCATGAACCGTTAATTGTGCATAAGCGAGAGTGAGTGGATAGATCTATTGAGGGTGACGCCTCCATCCGTGTTGGGGTTACCGACAGTCAAGCGGATGCATTTCATTTTTATTCATATTAGAGTGTCTGGCAAAACACTCTTTAGGGGCATTACATACAGTCAAGCTTCGGGGTCATGAGCTTAAGGGCTATTGTACTATTTTTCATTTATCATGTGACGGGTAGTCATACATATATACTTATGGTTTCCGTATAACATTCATTTTTATAAACCTATGATTTCTCACCAACATATTGTTGACGTTTTTAGCAATGTATTTTCAGGTAACTAATGTAACAACATGTGACATGCATTGGACCAACATGGAGTCGAGGATCGACGCGTCTCACTGTTTTATTTCAATGCACTTATGAATCGTTTGATCTTGTCGTTTTTATTTTCAATAAATGTGTAAAACCACTTGGGACCTATGTTGTAAACTTTTATGTTTTTAATAAAATGATCAAACGTTGTATTTACAAAACGACACTTTTGGACGTTCAATGTAACCTTGTATGAGATGCCATGATCGTTACACCCGGGAATTCAATTCCACTGCCATTTAACAGGTAAATTCAGGGTGTTTCACATACTCAAAGAATTTGAGTATGTCACTCCACAAGGGGAACACAAGTCAGTAATGGCTTGGGTTCCTAAAAGAAACTAACCCTTTTCATCTTTTATGCAGGGCAACCCAGAGGAGGAGCTTAAAGATCATATTATTATTGATAGTGGTTGCTCTGGTAGCATGACAGAAGACAAGGAGATTCTGTCAGATTTTAAGGCTTATTTTGGAGGAAGAGTTGCTTTTGGGAATTATCCTGATGGAGGAAGAATTACTGGCAAAGGAACTATCAAGACAGGATGTATTGATTTTGAGAATGTTAGATATGTGAAGGAGCTTAGGTTCAACCTCTTGTCAGTTTCTCAGACTTGTGACAAGAAGTACCCTATGTTATTCACTGACACAGAATGTCTTATTCTCTCTCCTGAGTTCAAGTTTGTTGATAATCACTTGGTAACCCTGAGAATACCAAGAACCAATGGCGTGTACAGTTTAGATTTGAAGAACATCAATTCTACTGGAAGAGCAACTTGTTTAGTAGCAAGAGCAACACTTGAAGAAGCACATCTATGGCATAGAAGATTAGGTCATGTGAATTTCAAGAATATCAACAAGTTGGTTAAAGGCAATTTAGTTAGAGGTTTGCCTTCTAAAACATAAAAGAATGATCATTCATGTTTGGCTTGCAAGAAGGGTAAACAACACAAAGCTTCATGCAAAAAGCTTGAGGAGAGAACTATTAGTGAACCATTGGAGTTGCTGCACATGGATCTGTTTAGACCTATTTCTGTTGCAAGCTTAAACAAGAAGAAATACTGCTTAGTTGTCACAGATGATTGCAGCAGATTTAGTTGGGTCTTTTTCTTGGGATTTAAAGATGAAACCTTTGATGCTGTTCATGATCTTATAATAGCCCTTGAAAATCAATTGAGACTCAAAGTTAGAGGCATTAGATGTGATAATGGGACTGAATTCAAAAACAAGCTTATGGATGAATTTTGTGCCAAGAAAGGAACTAATAGGAAGTTTAGCATTGCTAGAACTCCACAGCAAAATGGTGTTGCAGAAAGGAAGAATAGAACATTGATAGAAGCAGCAAGAACAATGCTTGCAGATTCTTTATTACCTATTCAATTTTGGGCTGAAGCTGTAAGTACTGCTTGCTATGTCTTAAATAGAGTTTCAGTGACTAAACCTCAGATGAAGACACCTTATGAGTTGCTTATGGGAAAGAAACCAAACATTCGTTTTATGAAACCTTTTGGCTGTCCTCTGACTATTCTAAACACTATTGATTCTCTGGGAAAATTTGATGGCAAGTCAGATGAAGGATACTTATTAGGTTATTGTACCAATAGTAAAGGGTTTAGAGTTTACAACAAGGCTACAAAGAAGGTTCAAGATTGTCTTCATGTTGAATTTCTTGAAGATCAAGAAAATCAAAAAGGTAAAGGTCCTGATTGGATGTTTGATCTTGATATTTTGACTCCTTCTATGAACTATGTACCAGTCAGAGAGGAAAATCAAGTTGTTCACAAAGAAGAAGATTTACAGTACATTGTTCATGGAGTCAATATTAGACCTGATGATGTTCCTGATGAAGAACCCATTACTATTGAAAAGGAATAGAGTACTGTTGAACCAACCTCCATAGTATCTGATGAAGACCAAGCTATTCAAGATGAACTTAATAGGATGCTTTTTCAAGAAACAATAGCAAAATCCTATAAAGATAATCAAAGAAGAGCTTATGAAGCTGCAAAGAAAAAAGGTAAGTTCACAGATTATACTCACAGTACTTTGGATCAAAGTACTGCTGAACCAGTTGAAAGTACTGATGATTTGAATACTGATGATGTGAATGATCCAAACATGCCTGAGTTAGTAGACACTGATGATGAGTTAGAAGATGAAGATATTTTCTCAAATTCCAATGAAGAACCTGATTTTACAAATTTGAGTGATGATCTTGAAGTTCAAACAACTCCTACATTAAGAGGTCATAAAGATCATCCTGCTGATCAAATCATTGGACCTTCTAGTTCTGGAGTGCTCACAAGAACAAAAGCTAAAGGTCTCTCTAAGCAACATAATGCTTTACTTAGCTTTGTTTATAAACAAAACAGGATGAATCATAAAGATCAACAAACATGCCTGTTTGCCTGCTTTATCTCTCAAGAAGAACCCAAGACAATATCTCAAGCATTAGCTAAAGAGAGTTGGGTTGAAGCCATGCAAGAAGAACTTCTTCAATTCAAACTTCAAGATGTTTGGGTATTATGTGATTTACCAGATGGAAAGAAAGTAATTGGTACAAGATGGGTTTTCAGAGTTAAAAGAGATGAAAGAGGTAATGTCATCAAGAACAAAGCAAGATTGGTTGCACAAGGATATAGACAAGAAGAAGGAGTGAAGTATGATGAAGTTTTTGCTCCTGTAGCAAGGATTGAAGCAATAAGATTATTTCTTGCTTTTGCTTCTTATATGGGATTTCCTGTTTATCAAATGGATGTCAAAAGTGCCTTTCTTTATGGCAAAATTACAGAGGAAGTCTATGTTAAACAACCTCCTGGTTTTGAAGATCCTGCACATCCAAACAAAGTCTACAAAGTTATCAAGGCTCTGTATGGCCTTCATCAAGTGATGCGTAGGGATTGCTTACGCACTTTGTTTTACCTCCCAAGGGATCTCAAGAGGCTTACAATCCCCACCAGGCAGTGTACCTGACCGATGTAGTATAGTATAGTGGCAAGTACCGAGGGATTGATCGTTCTCTCATAGGGAATAGTGTTCGTTAGGTTAAAGACTACTCTAATTAAGGTCTAAGGGTGGAGGATGATTATTTTTGTATTTTTATGTTTTTTAGAAAGCTGTAAAATCTCGTTTTACTATGTAATTAGTATGTTGAGTTTGCGTGGATGACGGGTGTATTCCTAACAAGTCGTAGGGAGTGCGTTCAATTCCCTAACTCTATAACTCTATATACTCCCCTGATTCGTTCTTTATGCAAGTTAAGTAACATGGTTAGATCCTCCTCCAAGAAGATGAACTATCAAAGCTTCCCTTCCAGTATATGCATCATCTTCTTGTCTTAAATAACCTGTTAAAATGGAAATACTACAAGAAACCTCGCGTAAAATCGGCGGCATTATTCATATATATATAGACGTTATCCTAGAAAGCAAGTAAGATATAATGCTTGTGGAATGAATTTTCTACAGGTTTCCTGGAATTTATAAGATGAGATTTTAACAAACATACAAGTTCCGTTAGAAAACTTAATCAACAAATAAATTCCAGAATTTTACACCTGACGTCGTCAGGTATTAACCCCTGATTCCGTCATAGTGGTCTGACAGAAAGTTTTAGTTGTGTTTCCAGAAAATTTCTTGGAAAACCTATGTCTTAATTCCTGGAAATTCTGCAGAAAATCATTATGACTCGATACAAGCATTTGACTCTAACAATTACGAGTATGTATGCTAATTACTTATTGTTGTGATTCATGTTTCGATATGTTCTTTTAAACTTATTTAGATTTCCCTTACACTTAACTTTTGCAAAATACCTTTATATGTAGTTAAGACGAAGTTAAAAACAAAATAAAGCATTTTCACAAATTAATTTGAAGCATGAATCAATAACAATAAAAATAAACATACATACGGAAGCAAATAAATTCAAATAAGAAAACAAACAAAACAAATAAAGCAAATAAAGCTTGGGTTGCCTCCCAAGAAGCGCTTGTTTTTGTTCGAGTCACGAGCCTGACTCTACCTTTATTTAAAGGAAATAGGGGAGGTTTTCCCTACACTTAGGATTAAGTGCGGGTGATAGTAGCGATACACACTATCTCGGTGGAAGTATTCCTCGTGAGAAAAGAGTGGTGGATGAATTATATGCTCAAAGGGGTTTGCTCCTTCCATCATAACCTTACCTAGTTCACTTTGGTCAATGGGTGAGTTAAAGTTTTCTCCTAAAAAGGGATCATCTTCTATCAACTTTGAGAGACTCCTAGTTGGGAATCCATCTTGACCTAATAAACCCAGTATAAACCCATAATGTTTCTTGTGATCAATCATGAATGGGTGATATAAGTATGTAAGGTCATGGTT
>LBNU01005116.1:17120-40580 GCA_014162995.1 Artemisia annua
TGGATGACGGGTGTATTCCTAACAAGTCGTAGGGAGTGCGTTCAATTCCCTAACTCTATAAGTTCCTACCTCACTCTATGACGATACGTCAAGCATCCTATCATGAGCTCACCGATAGCAACCTATGCATGAAATACTACCTTAAAATCGATTAACGCACATACGATTCACGTTTCTAAAGACGTTCAAGCTTGTTACCGTATAGGAGATTAGCCAGTTTTCTCTAGTCTAACGTAGATGAAACATTCACCCAAACACAATCACAACATACACATCACATGATAATCAATAGTTAGGTTTCATTATATCTAAGCAAACAGAAAGTAAATTAGCCTAGCATGTTGAAAGAAAGACAAGCACAAGTATATATCACACAACACATAGACATATTGTATGAATAAAGACTTATCTTGGATTAAACATGCAAGTTAGAGGGGTTAGGATACCCTCTAAGGTCTGTAATACACGTACTAGGGTTTAACCCTAAAGTTCTCCACTCCAAAATTCCTCTAAAATTCTTCTAAAAACGTTCTATATATATAGAAAACGCGGGCTGACGGCGTCAGCCCAATAGGTGACGTCGTCAGCTCGGCGATTAGGGTTTCCTGACGGCCTTGATTGACGTGGTCATAATTGCTGGTTCCAGATCTGACGGCCTAAGTTGACGGCGTCACAATTTGCACTACGAACTCTCTGGGTGTCACGAGTACTTTTTACCAATCCTTGACTTCACTACTCCTGACGTCTCACTTTGTTAGAGTGTGACGGCGTCACCTTCTTGTGATCATTTAAGGTCTTTTGAGATTTTGTTGTTTTCACGCACTTTTTCACTCCGAAAAACGCCCGAAAAATGCTCTTTTGTGAGTTTGCCCTTCAAAAGTACCTAAAAATGAGAAAAGAAACGGACTTTGGGGTGAAACTAAACAAAAACATACGACTAGGACTCAAAATGACCCCTAAAAACGTTAACATTTTTCAGTCTCATCAAAATTACCCTTAACTTGAGATTTGCTGTCCTCAAGCAATGCGCTTTATTCCCAATTGAAAAACAAGTTAGGGTCATTTTTAATGCGAACTTAAAAGTAATTACAAGATTTAGTCGTTCCGCTTTACTCAAAATAAGCACGAGAAAATAATACTAGCACGTCTCATTGTAGTGTTTGGATATTACATCTCTCGGTTGATAATATTAGATATCAATGTAAAGGAAATGGACAATATCACTCCTACGCTGCATAATAAATAGATACCATAGGCTTGAGAGAGGATCAAAACCTTTCTCCACAAGGCGTAAGCACCTAGGATAACTATCAGAGGGCTTTACAAAAGGGTTATTAACGGGGATGGTTTAGGGATATGGAAAAACACGGTTTGGTTTGGATAAGGGATAGTTTACTGGTGGCTATCAATAATCTTATTTAGTTACATATACAAGTGGCGTTGGCCAGCCAAGACTAGACTCAATCTTTAAACTATCAAAAACAAAAACAAAACTAAGAAATAAAAGATAGGTGTGGATGGTTAGCCGTATGTTTTTTCTTTTTACTTCTTTTCAATTTTTTGTATTTTCTGATTTTATCGATTTTTTTTTTTTTTTTTTTTTGCATACCTTTTACCCTACATCCAAAAAATAATAACATCAATGGGGTTAAGCTTTCCCCTTACCCTTTGAACTTTACATACTTAACATTTTTGTACTATTCTACGACTCGAATTGAAATAATTAAAACACTTGAAGACTTTTGAAAACGTTTAGCACATATGGGGGTAATAATGATGTTCTTCCCCATTACTCCATAACACTAGTACATTTACCCATTGAGTCCCATCATCCCAAAACAATTTATTTTTTACAAAGATTGACTCACTTAGCAACAACGTAACTAATTGATAATTGACAAGGATTTAAAAATAACAATTAATGCACTAAAGGTGAGTGGCATACAAGGTGGGCTAAGGCGATTTGGTTGCACAGTTTGGGGTGGAATGTAAACCAAATTCGTTTCCTTTAGTATGACTGCTTAAAGTTAGAAGACGGAAAAGGGATAGGCTCTGAGGGGTGTACTAGGGTATCGTGGTACCAAAAATGGGTACCTCGCAAAGGTGTGGAAATTACTTGACCAATGTAGTCAATGTAATATAATACAGGTTTAAAACAAGGGTTATCCTAATGCCTCTTATCATGGAGTTAATTCCTCTAATCTACACGAATGTAAGTCTCACTTGTGACTTCGGAATGGCAACTAACGCAAGTTCTTAGACAATCTAATATTACCGGTACACACATGAGGGCACTAAAAGTTGAGTGTCTTCGTCTTCCCTACAATGTCTAGGTGAACCTCACATATTTGGGTGAACAATTTTTGGTGGTACGTTTTTTGGGGGCTAGTCATAAATCCGTCATATCCATGAGATGCTTATTAGGACTAAAGTTCCCGTCATAATAATGTAAAAATTTTAAAGTTTGCTCTAAAATACTCTATACAAGTGTTTCTTTTGGTTTTATTACACCACTACTCTTAAACAAGCAAAATCAAGCAATATTGATGATGGTTTCATTAAATCTACCCTTATTTACCCCCCTTACACTTAAGTGAACATTTGTCCCAATGTTCGAAATAAGGAATGGAAAAGATAAAAGGATATAAAAGAAATGAAATTGATACTCCCTGATTCGTTCCTTTATGCAAGTGAAGGTAACAAGGTAGATCCTCCTCCAGAAGACGAACTATCAAAGCTTCCCTCCTGTATATGCATCATCTTCTTGTCCTAAAATACCTGTATAGCATGGAAACACTTACAAGAAAACGTCGCTTAAATCGGCGGCATTATTCACACCTAGTTATATAGACGTATACCTAGAAAGGCAAGTAAGATATAATGCTTGTGGAATGATTTTTCTACAGATTTTCCTGGAATACATAAGAGAGATTTTTAACAAACATACAAGTTCCGTTTGTAAACTTTATCACAAATAAAATTTCCAGATTTTTTGCACCTGACGTCATCAGGTATTAACTCCTGGACGCCGTCAGATGTTCTGACAGAAAGTTTAAGTTTGAGTTTCCGGAAAATTTCTTGGAAAACCTGTGTCTCAATTCTCTGGGAATTCTGCAGAAAAATCATTATGACTCGATTACAAGGCATTTGACTCACAATTACGAAATATGTAAACTAATTTCATTGTTATGATTCATTTCGTTCGTTCTATATTAACCGATTTGGATGTCTCTTACACTTAGCTTTTGCAAAATACCTTTATATGTGATTAAGACGAAGTTAAAAAACGGGAAAAAAAGCATTTTCACAAATTTAGTTTGAACATTGAATTCAATAATAAGAAATATAATTACAGTACGGAACAAAAAAATCAAATAACAAACAAGATAAAACACACAAAGCTTGGGTTGCCTCCCAAGAAGCGCTTGTTTTGGTTTCGACTCAACGACCTGGACTCTACTCCTTATTTAACAGAAATAGGGGAGGTTTTCCCTACACTTAGGATTAAGTGCGGCGTGGATAGTAGTGATACACACCATTTTGGTGGAAGTATGACCTCGTGGAGGAGAGAGGTGGTGGATGAATTATATGCTCAAAGGGTGTTGCTCCATTCATCATAACCTGTCCTAGTTCACTTTGGTCAAATGGGGTTGAAGCTTAAAGTTTCCTCCTAGAAAGGGATCATTTTCTATCAACTCTAGAAGATCCTAGTTATAACCCATCTTGACCTAATAAACCTGGTTTCAAACCCATAATGTTCTTGTGATCGTATCGGATGAGTGGGTATGTAAAGCATGTAAGTTCTTGGCTCATTCCTATGTTAAACTTCCTCTCTACAAAGCTGAACAGGTCTATACCGTCAATGTAAAACTACCCGGATATGATGTTTGATGGGGTGGATCGGACCTATTTCATTCCTAAATTTCATCCAAGGGATGGAAGATTAGGTAACTGGTTTTGGTTGAGGCTCCGGTTCATCAAAAACTAGGAACTTCCCCCCCCCCCCCCCCCCTTAGAACTAAAAGAGAGGTCATCACTACCTCGTAATTCAAAGCCTATTTTCTTCTAGTTGTGTTTGGTCAAAGGGTTCTACCTCTATTGGGGTTTCTATAGTCTCTTCTACTTCTTCGGGTAGGTCCCACGGGTAGGTGTATGTGTCCAATGATGGTATAGAACTTGTGGGTACTTGGTGGCTTGGTTATGTTACTAATATTCTCCATCACATCAGATACACCTATGTGTTCATCCTGGCGATTATGGTAGTGCCTAACCATGGACATGCATGCTTTTTCCTAGGTGGCTCAACACTAACTATCTCCAAGATCCTGGTCGATTGGGCAAGGCCAGTTCTTAAAACTAATCTCCTTGCTCAGTAACGAATCCACCAATTCGTATACTTAGATGGTCATGGGGTTAAGGGAGCTCCTCAAAATTCATCCAACGGGTCTTACTAAAAGGGATTAGAGTCCTGACAATGATCGCCCTAATGGGAATATCACACATGCAGTAGGAATTCATCAAACCCGTGCTGAACTTTACCCCCAAATCCTCTTGGATGTTACTAATACCACAAAAAATGTATCAGAATGATAGGAAGGCAAACCTATTAGTGAAATAACTTGCTAGCATCTAGTGTTATTGATCTTAAACTGAACTTCATCCGCCATAGTGACAAATGAAAGATGTTTTTTTTTACAAACAAAGGGCAGCAAAGAAAGAGATAGACTAAAGGAAGATCCTAGAAAATAAACAAAGTCTCACTAGAAAGAGTCTAGGTGAGTAGACGCTACCTAAGAATAAAAAATTAACCTAAACAAATAACTATTCCCGGCAGCGGCCCAAAAACTTGAATGCGCGTGGTTGCAACACTGCACTAGTTTTACCCTCTCGAGGGATCTCGACGAAGCTTGCAATCCCCACCAGGCAGATGTACCTGACCGATGTGAGTATAGTGTAGTGGCAAGTACGGGAGATGACGTCTCTCGCAGGGTAATAGTGTTCCGTTAGGCTAAAGGCTTACCTCTTATCTAGGACTCTAAAGGGTGGAGGAAGATATCTTTTTGATTATTTTATGTTTTACGAAAGCAGTAAAATCTCTGTTTGGAGGATAGGGCGGAATTAGATTGCTAGTCAACTAACCCAATTATCTACTTTTAATCTACTTATATTTTTGTATTTTTTGGTTTGGAGAAATCAGTTTTTGGTGGAGGAGTTAGTGTTTACTAGGATTCATTTACTCCGTAACACTTATCTTGTACCACTGTAATTAGTATGTTAAGTTTCGTGGATGACGGGTGTATTGCCTAACAAGTCGTAGGGAGTGCGTTCAATTCCCTAACGTCTATAAGTTCCTACCTCACTCTTGTTTCTGTTATTTACGTCAAGCATCCTATCATGAGCTCACCGATAGCAACCTATTGCAGAAACTACTACCAAAATCGATTAACGCACATACGATTCACGTTTCTAAAGACGTTCAAGCTGTTACCGATATAGGATATATGTTTTTCTTCTTTTAGTATATTGTATTGTTAAACATTCACCCAAAACACAATCACAAACATACACATCACATGATAATCAATAGTTAGGTTTTCCATTAATATCTAAGCACAACAGAAAGAAATTGCCTTAGCATGTTGAAGAAAAAGACAAGCACAATATATATCACACAAACACATAGACAATATTGTATGAATAAAGACTTATCTTGGAATTAAACATGCAAGCTTAAGAGGGTTAGATACCTCAAGGTCTGTAATCAGCACGTACTAGGTTAAACCATAAAGTCTCCCACTCCAAAAGTCCCTAAAATTCTCTAAAAACGTTCTTTGATATATATAAAAACCGGGCTGACGGCGGCGTCTATGTTCTTTATAGGGTGACGTCTGTGCAGTCTCGGCGGATTAAGGGTTTCCTGACGGCCTTAGATTGACGTGGTCCATAATGCTGTTCCAGATCTGACGGCTAAGTTGACGGCGCACTATATGCACTTACGGAACGTCGGGTCTATCACGAGTATTTTCCAATCCTTGATTTTATTTTTTTACTCTGACGTCGTCACTTATGTAGATGATGTGACGGCGTCACCTTCATGTGAATCTTTAAGTATTTTGGAGATTTTGTTGTTTTCCGCACTTTTTCAACTCCGAAAACGCCGGAAAATGCTTCTTGTGATTTTCCCTTTCAAAAAGTACCTAAAATCGAGAAAAGAACGACTTTGGGTGAATCCAACCATAAAGACATACGACTATAGGACTCAAAATGACCCCTAAAAACGTTAACATTTTTCGTCTCGTCAACGTTCAAGCTTTACCATATAGGAAGCATTAAGCCAGTTTTCTTAAGTCTAACGTAGATGAAAACATCTCACCCAAATCACAATCACAACATACACATCCACATGATAATTAATATTAGTTTCATTTAGATCTAACAAACACAAAGATAATTTAGCCTAGGCATGTTGAAGGAAAGAAAAGCACAAACATAGATCATACAACACATAGGACATATTGTATGGATTGAATTGAAG
This sequence comes from Artemisia annua, assembly GCA_014162995.1. NCBI lineage: Eukaryota > Viridiplantae > Streptophyta > Magnoliopsida > Asterales > Asteraceae > Artemisia > Artemisia annua. The sequence goes on from LBNU01005116.1 coordinate 23,656, forward strand.
ACTATCTGTAGATTAAACATGCAAGTTAGGGGGTAAAAGTACCCTCTAAGGTCTGATAATACACGAGCTAGGGTTTAACCCTTTAAGTTCTCCACCAAATTCCTCTCTTAAAACAATAAGAATTACGTGCCTATATATATAGAAAATACGGCTGACGGCTCAGCCCCAATGTGTCGATGCCGTTACGCCGATGTATTTATGTGTGTGTATTGTGTCCTTCTTGACGTCGTCACGTCGCCACGTCCAGATCTGAACGGCCTTCCCTGACGCTCATATTGTATTAGGCAAAAACTCCTGGCCGTCATGAGTAGACTTCCAATTTCTTCACTTCATTTCTTCCTGAGTCGTCACGTTGAAGCTTTAGACGCCGTCACCTTCTGTGCATTACGTTCTTTGAGATTTTTGTTGTTTTTCCGCACTTTTTCACTCTGGAAAACGGCCCGAAAATGCTTCTTTTGTGATTTTCCTCTCAAAAGTACCTAAAATGAGAAAGAAACGACTTTGTTGAAATCCATCCAATAAATTACGAATTAGGACTCAAACAGACCCTAAAAACGTAACATTTTTCGTCTCATCCATCAATGCTCCTAGAGCTTGGTATGAAAGACTCTCCACTTTTCTATTGCAACATGGTTACAGGAGAGGTGAAATTGATAAGACTTTGTTTATTAAAAGAGACAAGAAGGATATTATGCTTGTTCAAGTATATGTGGATGATATTATTTTTGGAGCTACAAAACAGTCTATGGTGAAAGAATTTGAGCAGCTCATGCAACAAGAGTTTCAAATGAGTTCTATGGGTGAATTAACTTTCTTTTTGGGGCTTCAAGTTAAACAATCAAAGACTGGAATCTTTATTAGCAAGATAAGTATGTCACAGACATTCTTAAAAAGTTTAACTTCGGTACTATCAAGCCAGTCACCACACCCATTAAAGCTACAAACTCATTAGGAAAAGATGAAGATGGAGAACCTATGGATGTCAAACTATACAGATCAATGATTGGTTGTCTTATGTACTTAACTGCATCTGGACCTGACATCATGTTTGCTTTATGTTTATGTGCAAGATATCAAGTCTCACCTAAGGTCTCTCATATGAATGCCGTCAAGAGAATTTTTATTTATCTCAGGCAACAACCTAAGTTAGGATTGTGGTATTCTAAGGATTCACCTTTTCACTTGGCGCTTTTTCAGACAGTGATTATGCAGGAGATAATTATGATAGAAGATCAACCACTGGAGGATGCCAATATCTTGGAAGAAGATTAGTCTCATGGCAATGTAAGAAACAAACAATTGCAGCAACCTCATCTACTGAAGTAGAATATGTTGCTGCTGCAAGTTGTTGTGGACAAGTACTGTGGATGCAGAATCAACTCATGGATTATGGATTCAATTTCAAGAATACTCCTATTCACATTGACAATGAGAGTACAATTTGCATTGTGAAGAATCCTGTTTATCATTCCAAGACCAAGCATATTCAGATTAGGCATCACTTTATTCGTGATTGTTATGAGCACAGGCTCATTAATGTTATCAAGGTCCACACAGATGACAATGTAGCTGATCTACTCACTAAGGGATTTGATGTTTCAAGATTCAACCAATTAGTGGTGAGTATTGGCATGATTAACTATTAAGCTACATTTGAGGGGAGGACTTAGTTTAGTTTAGAATACTTTCTTAAAGGATATTTGAAAGTACTGATTTTGTTAAGGTAAAATTTTAGTACCTATGCATTGTTTGAGGGGAGGCAAAACAATGCTCTTTGATGTTTTTGCCCTGGTGTATCTATTTGTGGTAAAGAGGATAGAAAGTACTTATTGGTATTCAAAGTACTGCTTGGAAAGTACTGTTTTGAAGAGTAATGCTTACGTGGAACGTACTGTTGTGTTTGTCGGATACTATTCAACGGTAAAAAATAAGGGGTAAAAAGTCAATTAATTCGCTAAGGAAGGGATAACTACCAAAAATAACGGTATCCTCATTTATTAGGCTTTGATTTTTAAATCTTACCCATAAATAGCTACCCTAATCTCTTCTACCCGATTTTTACTCTCATCTTTATAATTATCCATCTATTCATATTTCGTTTACCACATCACTCATCAAATATACCTTCAACGCACACATTCTTCTACAAACCAATCAATGGCTAATCATACTACCTGCTAAGGGTGATCACGGTCCAAAAACCGGACCGGACCGAAGACCGAGAATCGGAAAAACCATAGACCGAGACCGGACCGAATGTGGTCGGTCCGGTCTCGGTTCAGTCCGGTCCGGTCGGTCTTCGGTCGGTCCGGTCCAATTATGCAAGATTTGGCAAGTTTTTTCGGTTTTTTGGTCGGTCCGGACCGGACCGACCGGACCGAGGACCGAATTAGCCAAAAAGCTTAGACCGAGGACCGGACCGAATGTGGTCGGTCCGGGCCGGTCCGGTCCGGTCCGGTCGGTTTTGTCGGTCGGTCCGGTCCATCCGGTCCGTTTGCTCAGCCCTACTACCTGCAGTAACCATAATATGATTGCTAATTTGGACAAGACGCCATAAAATATCAATTTTCATGCTATTATTGATTTCTTAACTGGGTCTTCAATTAACTATGCTCTATTAGTCAATCATGATATTATTGGCCCATGGATTCAACAATTTTGGGCTACTACTAAATCTGGTTGGGAAGAAGATGATGTATCTTTCATTCAAGCTAAGGTTGCTGGAAAGGCAATTAAGATCACTGAGGCTACAATAAGGGAGGATTTAATGTTTCATGATGAAGAAGGTACTGTTCGCTTTGATAAACAAGTACTATGGAATACACTCAGAGACATAGGGTATGAAGGTGATCTCACTAAACTTACTTTTCGGAAGCCCTTATTCAGTCCACATTGGAAGTATCTTATTCATGTTTTACTTCATTGCTTAAGTTCCAAAAGTACTGCATGGGACCAGTTTAGTCAAACCATAGCTTCTGCATTAGTGGGTTTAGCTACCAATCAACCATTCAATTTCTCATTTATGATTCTTGATGGTATGCACAACAACATCAAACATGGTTCACCATTCTTGATGTACCCTAGATTTGTTCAATTGTTTTTAAACAAACATCTTGAGGATGTTCCTAAGCCTCCAAGCTTTTTGCCTGCTATAGCACTTCCTAACAAGGTTTTTACCTTCATGGCTATGAAGAGTGTCAAGTTCTCTGGGAAAAATACACCTTTGTCTGCTCACATGTTGGAAGTAGCACAGGCTGTTAGAGATGCAGCACAAGATGATTCAGATCATGATACTGAGCATTCAGATTCAGCTAATGCTCTATCGCTAGCTCACGAATCTTCTCAACGTACTGCTTCATTGCAAGGTACTGCACAAGAAGACTCAGAGCAAGATGTGAATCAACCACTATCTCCCAATGATTATACTTTCACAGATGGGTTTCAAACATCTAGAGAAGATGAGGGAGAATTTGAGGGTGTGTTGAATAATTATGCCTTGACAAGGATGGTCCATCCGGTCCGTTTGCTCAGCCCTACTACCTGCAGTAAGCATAATATGATTGCTAATTTGGACAAGACGCCATAAAATATCAATTTTCATGCTATTATTGATTTCTTAACTGGGTCTTCAATTAACTATGCTCTATTAGTCAATCCTGATATTATTGGCCCATGGATTCAACAATTTTGGGCTACTGCTAAATCTGGTTGGGAAGAAGATGATGTATCTTTCATTCAAGCTAAGGTTGCTGGAAAGGCAATTAAGATCACTGAGGCTACAATAAGGGAGGATTTAATGTTTCATGATGAAGAAGGTACTGTTCGCTTTGATAAACAAGTACTATGGAATACACTCAGAGACATAGGGTATGAAGGTGATCTCACAAAACTTACTTTTCGGAAGCCCTTATTCAGTCCTTATTGGAAGTATCTTATTCATGTTTTACTTCATTTCTTAAGTTCCAAAAGTACTGCATGGGAACAGTTTAGTCAAACCATAGCTTCTGCATTAGTGGGTTTAGCTACCAATCAACCATTCAATTTCTCATTTATGATTCTTTATGGTATGCACAACAACATCAAACATGGTTCACCATTCTTGATGTACCCTAGATTTGTTCAATTGTTTTTAAACAAACAGCTTGAGGATGTTCCTAAGCCTCCAAGATTTTTGCCTGCTGTAGCACTTCCTAACAAGGTTTTTACCTTCATGGCTATGAAGAGTGTCAAGTTCTCTGGGAAAAATACACCTTTGTCTGCTCACATGTTGGAAGTAGCACAGGCTGTTAGAGATGCAGCACAAGATGATTCAGATCATGATACTGAGCATTCAGATTCAGCTAATGCTCTATCGCTAGCTCATGAATCTTCTCAATGTACTGCTTCATTGCAAGGTACTGCACAAGAAGACTCAGAGCAAGATGTGAATCAACCACTATCTCCCAATGATTATACTTTCACAGATGGGTTTCAAACATCTAGAGAAGATGAGGGAGAGTTTGAGGGTGTGTTGAATAATTATGCCTTGACAAGGGAATTGAGAAGGTTAAAAAAGGACTATGATGATCAATCTGCACAACTCTTGAAGTTGAAGAATAAGTTTAAAAGATTGAAGAGATTTGTTTGGCCACTAGTTCAACATCATAGGTTGTGGGTGAAATCACAGAAGAAGCATGGTCAGCATCCTGAGAAGGTTCCTAAATCTAAGAAAAGGAAGCTCAAGAAGCAGTCTTCATTAACATTGGGGAGGAATTTGGATAATGAGAATTTGAATGAAGATGCTGAACCTTATGAGAATTTGAATAAAGTTTTAGATGCTGAAATTCATAAAGATCCAAATGAAGAAGATGAGAAAGTTGAGCAGCAAATTAATCTTGAAGGTACTGATGCTCAAGGTACTGGTGTTCAAAGTACTGGAGTTCAAAGTGCTGATATTCAAGCTATTGATGCTCAATTTACTGGTGTCCAAGATACTGCTCCCCAAGGTACTTTTAGGCAAAATCTTATTACACCAAGAACTCTGGATTTTGATGAAGAAGCTGGTCCTTCAACTGTTATACATGAAGAAGTTGGTACTTCAAATCCAATTCAGCAAGAGGAACATAGTGCTAGTGATGATGAGACCATTGCTCATATGTTGCTCAACATGTCAACACAAAGAGGTATTAGTATTCCTAGAGTTGAACAGCCTCAAGTCTTACCTATTCAACCTACTCAAGAGTTAGATCCAAAGAAGAAGAAGCTTACTTTAGCAGACTTAAGAGCTATGGAAGTAGCTAAAAATGTAGAAGCTGCTAGAAAGTTACAAGTTGAGTTGGATGCTGAGTTAGAAAAAGAAAAGGATCAAATTATTCAACCAATAAGACCAAAATCAATTGCTCAAGAAAGAAATGCTATGATGAGTTATTTGAAGGGTCGAGGATATAAAGGTCTACAGAAGCTGAGATATCCAGAGATGAAGAATCTATATGATGCTTTTAAAGAGTCAATTCAAAGAGAACTGGAAAGTTTTGTTCCTATGGATTCTTAAAGGGAAAAGAAGCTGGAGGAAGTAATGAAAGAACAAGCAGATAAAAGAAGGTTAAAGAGAAAGAGAATAACTCATGATGCTCAATTATCAAAGAAGCTCAAATTGTTAAGAACTGACACAATTGATGAATTGAGAAACTACTTAAGAGTTGTTGATTTTGAGCATCCTAAGTCAAAAGAAGTTGATGATACAAAGTCTATGATTTCTGCATTAGAAGTTGTAGAATCATCAGAAGATGGAGATTATCTTGTTTTTCACAGAGAAGATGAAAGTTTCAGAGCATTCAACTTGTTGTGGGACATACAGCATTTGATAGACAGAGAAGATTTACTTCATCTATACCAACAAGTACAAGCTCATTTTGAACACATTCCACCAAAAGGAGTGGGTTTAGTCTTGCTGGGTGATCTTACAACCATCTGGGAGACTGAAGAAACAAGCAAAGATGATCTCTGGAAAAATCCGTTGATAGCTGATGATTTGCTAAAAATCATATGGTTATCAATGTACCATGGTTTTAAACCCAAACATTGGCTACTCCAGAGTTAATGGCTTTGGTAAAGAGACATCAAAATCCATTATTTTTCAATGATTCACCTCTCACAGGAGTTTACACACCTGGAAGTGATGAGAATACTATGAAACTTTATGATCTGATGTACATTTTGCCATATGTTGCTGAGTAGCTGAAAAGATTAAGTTGCTGTGAAGAAAAAGGTTGCTGATAAAGATTGCTGATATAGACAAATTTGATGATGCTAATACAAACACAGTGAGTACAAGTCAGACAGAAGATAAAGATACAATCTTTCCTTGAAGACAAAGATGTTGAAGTTAAAGATACAAAGGAACTTGAAATCAAGCAAGTAGAATTCAAGTTAGGGGAGGATTGTTGGGATATAAAGTCAAAGTACTGCTGAAGATTAAAGTACTGCTCTTATGAAGAAAGTCAAAGTACTGCGTATGAAGAAAGTCAAAGTACTGCTCATCAAAGAACTGTTATGATAAACGACTGATATGCAAATCGTTTAAGGGTTGTTATGTAATTCTAGAATACTCTTAGATTAGAATTAGTTTACTTGTCGTACAAGAATTGTAAACCGACTAGGGTTCTCCTTATGCCTATAAAAGGACCCCTAGGTTGGCATTAGAAATATACACATGCAAGTACGATATTAAAGTTATTTAGCGATTAGGGTTGTTAGTGAATCTGTATATTAAGCAGGTTCAAAGTTTGGTTTTAATATAATCGTTAAAGTTTGGTTATTCTTCTTAGCTTTGTTGAAGTAGATTCCGCATACTTAACAGAGTTTATATCAGTGTTTCATTGTTAGTAGTTTTGGAGTTATTCAACGTTACTAAACCCTTACAAGCTACATAGTTAGTTTGGTTAGAGTATATCGATCCAACAGTAATCACTTGTAAAACCTTTTAGCGGATAACTCCAGCAACTATTTAATTTGTATCTTTTTGTATTGCATGAAAACACCAAAAGGGTTTGCTAATGCAACAACATTTTATCAACTAACGATAACATAATTGACACTAACAGACCTTTGGATTACACTTTCACCACCTGGATTACAATTTTATAACAATCAACAACCGCATTACAATCTCATGAAATTTAAAAACATGTTGCAACAACCTGGATTCGATAGTAGAAAATTTAAAAGCATCGTAACTCATAATCACTTGTATGAATGCAACGGCCCTTTCAATCTGTTTAGGAAAACATCCCATTTTGTTTCGTATCAGTAGTTGCCAAAGTCTTCAGGTTCCGCTATTCCATAGTCTATCTTCCACAACAACTCCTCAAAAGCTCGATCATCCCACATTCTTTCCTCCATTTCCTTTTCTGCCCCGTCTTCTTCTAGTAGCTGTTCCGTTAATGCTTCCTCGTTAAGTCTTGCTTGAATTTCGTCATATTCATTAGCCGAGTCCTTAGCATCTGCACTTAATGCCTCCTCATAATATGCGTCCGCATATATTTCCTCTAAGGATGGTTCACCTTTTTCATGCAACGGCTCCTCCAACGGTTCCTCCACAGCTTCCTTACCATTTTCAATCATTTCTAATTGGACACACAATTAGTAACGACAAAAAATTATATATTAAAAACCAAATTTTAACAAAAAAAATACTAACTAAACAAATAAATACATAAATAAAGAAAGCCATGTTTATTACCTTTTGACATTTTTAAAAGATATACAATACTTGAATTAAGCAAATTACAAGGTATATGTAAGTATTTCATACATGTCCAAGTACTAAAGAAGTACAAATGCAGGTAAATGCACTTAAATGTGATTTCAAATTGGTTATGTATTCAATGCAGTTGCATAAATGTACAAGTACAAAGGAAGTACAAGGACAGGTAGCTAGACAACAATGTGTATTTCACATTGTAGGTAAATAAAGGGCGACTAGAGGTTGACCTAAACTAAGTTATGGTCTTTGGGCGACTACGTAAATGTACAAGTACAAAGGAAGTACAAGTCCAGGTTTATGCAAGATATGGTATCCAAATCTTTCTAGAAGTGTACCTATCTAATAAATGTACAAGTACAAAGGGAGGTTGACACACATAAATGTGTAAGTCAATTGCTAGATACATAATGGATAAAATACAATTAGCTGCAAGTAGAAAACCAAACTCAAAACATAACTTGTATGCAACCAAGAAAAAAAATAAAAATAGTTAAGAAGAAAGGGCAAGCAAAAAAAATAAAATAAAAACATGAATGATGATGACAGTTCTAAGTTTAAAGTGATCTTAGTGCATCCTGGGTCAAAGCATGCTGTTAAAGTACCTAAATCCATCACTTATTGCAAACTAGTGGCATACGTAAAGAATAAGTTGGGCGTGAGGGCAAATTGTGCCGTAAAGTTGTATTACAAAGAGGGTTCCCTGGCGTTGGACATTGTTGATGATGAGGACGTCCAGTACTTCGTACATGATGTATGTTGTAAGAACGAGAAGGTTCAAAAACTATTCATATTAATAACAGAAGTACCTTCGGAGGTAAAATCATCTTATGCTTCTAATCCTATGTCAATTGACCTTAATTTACCATTATTCCCTGAACAATTTCATTATACAACCCCAAAGGTTGAACCACATTATTTACACCAACAAGATGATTCGCTTCCTATATGGCAAAAAAACTCATTTAACAACATTTCCATGCCACCAACCGCCCCAAATCCTGCAATAAAAACCATCCATCCCAATAGATACCTGAATAAAAACAATAATTGTTTTTTCAAGTATAGGGAATTTTTTAACAAGGCAGAATGCATGTTTGCTATATGAAAGAAATTATTACTTGAGAGTTTTGAATACGTGGTTATTAATTCTGAAAGCACGAGGCACAGCGTAAAGTGTTTTAAAGGGGGGTGTCCATGGAATATATACACTCGGAAACAAAAAGTGGGTAATACATTCTTTGTATAAAAAGTTAATGACGTACACACATGTTCAAGAACTAAGCTACACCCTGATCATCGTAATGCTACAATGAAATTACTAGCTCATTTACTTTTAGAGAAATTGAAAGATCAAAACAGGGTATATACGGTGAGGGACATACAAAAAGATATTAGGCTTGATTGGAAAATCGATGTTTCTTACAAGCGAGTTTGGGGGGCAGGAATCGTGCCTTTGAGTTGTTGAACGGTAAACCGGAGGATTCTTTTGCGCAATTGCCTTACTATTGCCACTACTTAAAGATCGCAAACGAGGGGACGGTAACACTCATTGAAACAGACAACGAAGGAAAATTTAAGATGGTATTTATAGCATTTGGTGTTGCGGTGAGCATCGTTTTAATTATTTGACTAAATATAAATATATATAGAGAATTTGAAGTATTATTAATTATTTTTTTATGATGTTATGTGAATGTACACTAATTCATGGTTAATCATTTAGATTCGGAGTTTTATAGCCTACATGCGACCATTGTTGATAATTGATGCGGCGCACTTAAAAGGGAAATACCTTGGAACAAACTTGCTTGCTGTTGGTATGGACGGTAACAACCATATCATACCAATCGCAACCGGTGTGTCACAGGGTGAGACAGGTGAAGCATGAACGTTCTTTTTGTCAAAGCTGAAAGAGTGCATCGGTGTTGTTCCTGGTTTGGCAATCATATCAGACAGGCATCAATCCATTATCCAAGCTTGTAACACAGTATTTCCAGAGTGCTTTCATGGTATCTGTTGCCGTCACTTGATGATGAATTGCAATTTAAAAGATAAAAAGGTGAGGCGACTATACTGGAAGGCGTGCAAGGTATATACGCCGGAAGCCTTTCACAATACACTTGAAGAGCTTAGGGTTAAAAGACGAGAAGCTGTAGAAAAACTCGAGGAAGCCGGGGTTGAGAAGTGGTCAAGGGTGCATTGCCCAGCAAATAGATACAATTACTTGACGTCAAACAGTGCATAATCAATTAACAGTTTAACGAGGAAAGTTCGAAAGATTCCGGTGACACAGCTCATGGAGTATTACAAAAAGCTTCACAAGACTGGTATTTTAAACGTCGAGAAAAATATCACAGTAACTCGTATCTAAATCATTGACAAAAATTCAATCAGTTAAATATAAGTTTTATATCAAACATAATTGACAAGAATTTTTTTCCTTTCGACCAATTGTTTAGAGGCACCGGAATTTGAATTTACAGATTTCGCCGCAGCAAAGGTGAAGGATAGAATGTTAAAGAGTGCAAACTGGGAAGTTAGAGGCATTTCCATGTGTGTCGTGTACCAAGTACTAACCCCATGGGGTCCTCATATAGTTGATTTGATAAAAAGGGAATGCACGTGCAGGTATCAAATCTAACAATTGAATCTTATTAAGATGGAAGTTGTCTGTTCGTGACTGGCATTTGTTTAAATTCCACTTGCAGGCAATTGCAACTATCTGGCCTGCTGTATGGTCATGTGTGTGCCGTGTGTAGGGCAGAGTCCCTGACTAACTGTAGCCAATTTGCAACATCATGGTTTATGAAAACCAACCTCAAAGGCACGTATAATGAAATGGTTTATCCTCTGGCAGACGAAGCAAAATGGCAGAACCCAGGTAACTTGCAAAAGGTCATACCACCGGTGATTAAGAAACTGGTATGTGCTTAAACACCATACCTTTTTCTTTACCAAATTAAGTACCCATAGACAAAAAACACGCTAATAAATGCCAAATATATGTGTTTTTGTGTTTTTTACATGCAGGTATATAAAATATGAGAAAACGATAAAACTGGATGTTTGGAGATTGTGTATAAAATGGCCCGTAGGGACTTGGAGTTTGGCAAAAAAAAATACGTATGTGTGTGCTTAATAGTAAAAATCCATGCCAAAAAGGTTTTCTGCATCTTGCCAGGTTCGCAGCCGATGCTTGTAGCTTCCCAATAAAAGGCGGAGGAAATAACCAAGGTCATAATAGACTATAATTGCGGTTCGCAGCCGATGTGTGTGATTGTTAGTAAGGTGCCAAGGTAAAGACGTTTTTTTGGCTTTATACTGTTAAAAATGCCAAACCTGTGACTCCGAGGAGTCCTAGATAAATAGCGTTATGCCTGGACTCGTATTTGAGTTTTTCGGTCGCCAATAAAATGCGGACAACTTCTCAAAATCGTGTTAAATCAGAGACCTTGATGTGGACCTCATTCTTTTGTGGGTCATGGTTCTCGGAGGGAAGAATTAGACTACTTAGCGTCTAAATTTCAAGCTTTACCGGACCTAATAAATATAAAAACGAGAAATCTAATTTCCCACCAAAAAATAAAATAATAGAGGAAAAATATGATATGGGAAGTAAGAAGTTTTCACAAGTAACTTCCATGGATAATTTTAGCATCGATGCTTATGAAAGAACAATGATTTCGTTTTACGCTTAGTCTGGGGGGGGGACTTGTGAAAAATCAAGGACGACGAATTTTAACCGATAGGTCGCTTCTCTATGAGTCGTGTTTCTACTCGATGATCCTCATAATTATCCTTAGGATAATGAAAGTCATCATACCGTCACCCGAATAAGGTTAGGTTGTAAATATATAGATAACTAATAAGAACAATAAGTAGGATAACTGGGGCATTTTTGGAATTTAAGATTTAGTAGTCTCTTTTGAACGTTTTGCTACTTTCAAAGTTAGTAAAAAGAGATGAGGAATTTTGATTTCAGAAATGTAAGTTCATAACATTGCGTGAGGACACGGCAATATCTTAGTCTGGGGGATTTTGGTATGTGCTTAAACACATACCTTTTCTTTACCAAATTAAGACCCAATAGACCAAAAACCCGCTAATAAATGCCAAATATATGTGTTTTTGTGTTTTTTTTACATGCAGGTAATAAAATATTTGAAAACGATAACAACCGAGACAAAATCACGAAAAACGAGCACGAGATTTGAAAGAGCAAATATTTATAGCCAAAATGATCAAGAGAAGTCCCGGAAGATTCAAGAGTTGGCAAAATTAAGTCTCTGAAGATTCTAAAGTTTCAAGAATAGTCCCTAGAAGAAGTTTTCACAAAATTTACAAGAATGGTCCCTGGATTATCAAGACTTGTCAAAATTAGCCCCTGAAAGAGAATTTTAAAGAAATATCAAGACAAGACCTCAGAGAATTCAAGATTGTCATTAATAGCCCTTGGATACTACTTGTAAAAAAATGGCAGCCTTGGTCCCTTGAAATTCAGAAAATACATTCTTGGTCCTTATGATTATTACTTAACCAAATCCTAAAAGCTACTAACAAACCTTAACCCAAAATAAATTAAACCCATAAATAACTAAACCCTTTACAACCCATTCCACTAAAACACCACCTGGCCCAAATCCCCAAAGCCCATTCCCACTAACTAACCACTACCCCTTCCTTTATAAAACCCACACCCTAACCCGGTTAGAACCCAACCCAAGTCAAACAATTATACGCGCCATTTTACCCTGAGTTACTGTGCTCCTTTCTTCCCCAATTCACCCAACCTTTTCACCCCTGGTAAACCACAAAGAAACCTCGTACACCCTCTGGATTCTTCTGCCAACCATCTTATCCTCATCCTACGTGGCAGTGCTGAAGAACATAATTGGATGGAAGGGCCTGGAAACACAGAGAAAGATCAAATGGATAAGAGTGATGAATTTCAAGAGAATTCTAGATGGGATTTGATCAAACGGATAAGAGAAACCTTCTGGGAGCTTCTGTGAACAATTCCACCGCCTCTTGTAGCTATAAATAGGACCCTTGGTCATGAGTTGGGATCGTGTAGGTTTTGATAGAAAAAAGCTCTTTGTAATCTCTAAAATTTTCCTTGTAATCTTTACTGTTTTAGTGTAATTTAGCTTTTAAATTAATAAAATTTAAAGTTTCCTTGCAATTTACCTTTCACATCCGTTTTTATCAGTTAATCTCATAAGCCCTTATTCTCCTTTAAAACTTTTAACTTTCTGCTTCTTTAAGTTCAATTAAGCATTTTAAACAGTTTTACAAGCTTTACTTGTGTATTTACTTAGTTTTATTGTAAAAAAAATNAGACTCATTCTCATTGTAATCGTGTAGGTTTTGATAGAAAAAAGCTCTTTGTAATCTCTAAAGTTTTCCTTGTAATCTTTACTGTTTTAGTGTAATTTAGCTTTTAAATTAATAAAATTTAAAGTTTCCTTGCAATTTACCTTTCACATCCGTTTTTAGCAGTTAATCTCATAAGCCCTTATTCTCTTTTAAAACTTTTAACTTTCTGCTTCTTTAAGTTCAATTAAGCATTTTAAACAGTTTTACAAGCTTTACTTGTGTATTTACTTAGTTTTATTGCAATAAAAATAAAAAAAAAAAAAAAAAAAAAAAAAAAAAAAAAAAAGAGAGAATAACTTAAGGGTACATAAGCTGCATAGGCTCAAAAGCCCTCTGGATAAGCTCACATAGCTTCCTAATAGCTTCTGTGAACTTATCTCTCACTAAGCTAGCTATTTCCTTGCATTTTCTATTTCCAAGTAAGTTTCATCCTCTCATTTCTTTGCTTTCTCAATTCAGTAGCTTAAAGTTATTTGTTTTCTAGTTTAATCTAAGTAATTTAGCTTAATCTTGGTTAGTTTGTTGCTAGTTGTTAGCCAGCTTGCATTATATATCAGCCTTGTATCAATCTGCCTAGTATAGCTTAATCTGCATAATAATGCTCTACTAGTTAAGTCCTGCATCTCAGTGTTCATCTAGGCTAAAGTTAGGTTAAGGATCAAGACTAGATAAGTTGTTTTGTGGTATTAAGCTCCATAGCTTGGATTTCATAGTGTAAACAGTTTCTATAGGGGTGTTTGGCTTATGCTTATCTTTGAGGTTTTAGTTGTCACTTAGGCTTGAATACTGCATACTCATTCTTTTTGTCATTATTAGGACCATTTCAACCATAATTTTGCATTCTTGTTGCCAAAAAGTCAAAATAGCTCATTTCCTAAATTCTGCTCATCATAAGTAGTTAGCAGTCAAAACCTTAGGCACCATTTTATAGCATTAGTTGTTAGGATTAAGATTTCTAGTTTTAATCATATCAATTAACACCCATTTAGTATAATTCAGCTTATAAATCTCATTTTGGTCAACTGTGTGAAACTAAAAGAAAGTCAAAAATAACATTGAGTCTGTTTCAGGGAGTGTTGAACAGTCAACTTTAGGGCAAAAATTAAAGTGCTTAGAGGTGTATTTAGGCTGTAATATTGCATCTAGAATTAGTTTAGCAACCATAATTTAGGATTCAACTTAGATTGATCATTTCTAAACACATTTAGTAGGCTAAATTTAGGATCTAAATCTGTCCCATTAGCAAAAGTTCAGTAGCTACAGTAGCTGTTACAATAGCTTAATTAGGGTTCAATTGGTGGTTTAAAATTAGGGCTTTTGTAGTTTTAGGGTTCTCTGGTAGGATATCTAGCTTTTGCCCCCATTAGGTTTCACTTAACAGCTTATTTAGTGCTTAAAATTAAGCTGTCAAGTAGGTACTTAGGCTAGGATTCTGTCAAATTAGGTTAAGTCTAATTAAGTGCTTATTTGCTTATTTTCTGTGATTTTCTTGTTCATTTGTGCTTAATTAAGTGTGCTTAAGGTTCTGTAAAAAGTTGGTTCTCATAAGTGCTTATTTGCTTAATTAGTGCTTATTTCCAAACTGCTTATTCTGTCCAAACAGCTTATTAGGGTTTCAAATTAGGTAATTGTATTTTTCTTAGGTCTTTTATATTATTTTAGAATTTCCCTAAAAAAATCAGAATTATCTAAGTTTATTTACTATTTATTTTATTTAATTTTAGTTTTTAATCACTTTTTAATTACTTTTAATTAATAATAATTAAATAAAAACCCCAAAAAAATAGTTTTCTGTTTTAAAAATAGTTTTTAGTAGCTTTGTAATCTTAAGAAAATAAATTTCACTTTTCAAAGTTATTTTCTATTTTTAATAATTATTAATAAGTAAAATTGGTTTTTAATTAATATATAATATATAAAAAGTATAAAAAGGGTATAATTTAAGTTTTAAAATTTTGTTTAAAGTAATTTAGGATTTTCAAAATTATTTTTCACTTTTCTTAATTTATTTTCCTTTTTAGTTTAATTAAGTAATTTAAATTAGTTTTTAAGTAATATTAAATAAATAAAAAGTAAAATAAAAGTATTTTAAGAAAAGTTAAGTTTAAATTTACGTTTTTAAACCCTTAGGAATTTAGAATTTAGGTTTTCCCTAGTTGACTTAGTTTTTCCCTAGAATAGCTCGGGAATTTAGGATTCGATCCCGTTTTACGCTTAGGTTTTCATTTCCGTGTTT
The DNA here is from genome assembly GCA_014162995.1 of Artemisia annua. Classification (NCBI taxonomy): domain Eukaryota; kingdom Viridiplantae; phylum Streptophyta; class Magnoliopsida; order Asterales; family Asteraceae; genus Artemisia; species Artemisia annua. The sequence continues at coordinate 39,012 of LBNU01005116.1, forward strand.
TACGTGTTTTTCCGTGCTTTCCGTGTTTACTTGTTTTTACGTGCTTTTATTTGTAGAAATTTAGGGTTCCCTTAGCCTGCACGATTCAATTCACGAATCACGAACACGAACCAACGAACCAAGTTTCAGCCTTCGTTGGGACTACGACCCGGGGATACATATTTACCGGTGCTATCCTCGGACTATATATTGGTTTTGTATACCAGAAACAATCAGGAAGACCAAAAGACAAAGATCGTATTACATCAAAAAATGAGGGTTCGATTGATTATACATGTGGCAGGTGTGGAACAAAAGGCCACACCCGCGAAACATGTATGCAACCGGTCGCATTGCCACTAACAAAGGTAATATTGAAATATGCTACAAACGTATAATTAATGTTTGGGTCTTGCTCTTTACTCATAACGGTTAGTATGTTTGCAGCAACTTAAGACAAGCAGCAACGCCTCAGATAAGGGGAAATCAGTGATGCAAGAACCTATATCAGAAGATGCTAGGGGAAACGTGGTTTTGAATACGTGGGGAAGTCGTAAGCGTAGGACAGGAGTTGAAAGAGAAGTGTTAATGGAGCATCTGACAGATATTGATGATGAGTATTTCCGTAATGGAAGAATTTACGCGGACTGGGAAGACATACATTAGGCGGATGAACCATGTAATGACCCATACGAGGGTGATATGGTATGGGGGTGAAACATCACATTCTGGCATCAACGTAAATTCATACCCTGATTCATCAAATCAATTTCACATGGATGATTTCTCAGCCTACCCAAATTTTTAATAGCATTATCACTTGGAAGCTTTATTGCCCTATGCATATTTTATGATTTAAGTATCTAAAAACTTGTTTAATGATTATGTGATAAAATGCATGCTTATTTTGTTTAAGGGTAAACTGTATGCTCTAACAAGGATGTGTAAACTGTATCTGTAAAATATTATTTGTTCAGGTATGTTGGATTTCAATGTATGTTAAAAATTGTAGTCTTATGTGGTAAAGTGTACATTAGTTGGCTGTATGTGTTTAAGGGGCAGGAATATTGTGTCAACCATCACAGCATTTATTTTCAAAAAATACATCAACATTGCATATGACTAAATTTGAGGACTGTCTTTATCTACAGAAACGGGACTGTTTTGCATGTGACCTTGCATCAGATATGTTTTTTTGTATTTAAAAGTGAACACAAGGTTGTTTATTTTGACTAGATATATGCTAAATTTACTCCTCACATAGTTCATATAGTTTTAGTCTATCAATTAACCGTTCAGCATTACCTTCTACCGATAATGTCAAATGGTAAAAATATTAAGATTGAGCAAAAGTCTGATGATTGGGAATGGTCCAACAAGGTCCTAAGGGAGGTCATATTCCCAGAGATTTGTGACCGATATGGTCCAAATGCAGACGAAAATATGAAATTGCCAAGGGAAGTTATTGAAGAGCTAAGAAAAGAAGTGTATGGTGCGGAACAAGTGAAAGCAAGTGGAAGTTCCCGACAATACAATACAGAAAAAGGCAAGTCAGGCAATAATGACAAACCGACGCATCAAGGGAAAAAA
>LBNU01005116.1:40913-54703 GCA_014162995.1 Artemisia annua
TTTAGTATAATTAGTTAGGTATAGGATTTTGAGGTGTAAACACAGTCATTAGTCATCATTGAGTAGGATTAAGCTCCCAAAATTCACTGTGGTCAAACCTAGAGTGCATTACAAAAGTCAAAATTGCAACAGATTCTGGGTTCAGGGGAGTGTTGAACAGTCAACTTTAGGGAAAAAATTAAAGTGCTTAGAGGTGTATTTAGGCTGTAAAATTGCATCTAGAAGTAGTTTAACAACCATAATTTAGGATTCAACTTAGATTGATCATTTCTAAACACATTTAGTAGGCTAAATTTAGGATCTAAATCTGTCCCATTAGCAAAAGTTCAGCAGCTACAGTAGCTGTTACAATAGCTTAATTAGGGTTCAATTGGTTGTTTAAAATTAGGGCTTTTGTAGTTTTAGGGTTCTCTGGTAGGATATCTAGCTTTTGCCCCCATTAGGTTTTACAAAACTGCTTAATTAGTGCTTATAAAGTAGCTAGGAAGTAGGTACCCTAGGACTGTTTCTGTTGTAGTGCTTAATTGCTTATTGTGTGTGCTTTTCTGTGATATTATTGCTTATTAGTGCTTAAATAGGTAGTATCTAGGTTCTGTATCAGTTTGGTTTGAATTGCTTAAGTTTTGCTTATTTAGTGCTTATTTTGCAACTGCTTATTGTGTCCAAACAGCTTATTAGGGTTCTAAATTAGGTTAGCTTATTTTTCCTAGGTCCCTAGTTATATTTTAGAATTATCCTAAAAAAATCAGAATTTTCCAAGCTCATTTACTATTTATTTTAATTAATTTTAGTTTTTAATCATTATTAAGTATTTTTAATTAATAATAATTAAATAAAAATCCAAAAAAAAATTAATTAGTTTTCTGTTTTAAAAAGTAGCTTTTTAGTTATTTAATAATTTTAGAAAAATAAATTTTACTTTTCCAAATTATTTTCTCTTTATTTAGTATTTTTTAATATTAGTTTTTAATTAATAATAAATATATAAAAAGCCAAGAAAGTATATTTTTAAGTTTTAAAATTACTTTTATAGTATTTTAGAGTTTTCAAAATTATTTTGCACTTTTTCTAAGTTAATTTTCATTTTTAGTTTATTTAAGTAATTTAAATTAGTTTTTAAGTAATATTAAATAAATAAAAAGTAAAATAAAAGTATTTTAAGAAAAGTTAAGTTTAAATTTACGTTTTCTACCCTTAGGAATTTTAGAATTTAGGATTTAGGATTCCCCTAGTTGACTTAGTTTTTCCCGAGAATAGCTCGGGAATTTAAGACTTAATCCCGTTTAGGTTTTTATTTTCGTGTTTTACGTGCTTTACGTGTGTTTGTTTGTTTTTACGTGCTTTTATTTGTAGAAATTTAGGGTTCCCTTAGCCTGCACGATTCATTTCACGAATCACGAACACGAACCAATGAACCAAGTTTCAGCCTTCGTTGGGACTACGACCCGGGGATACATATTTACCGGTGCTATCCTCGGACTATATTTTGGTAGTATACATATACATACACCAGAGTACTTGATTTCAAACATCGTTTTTAAATCTCAAAGTCTTGTTGATTTCTCCTCATAAGACTCAAAAAGGCATATTTTTATCAAAACGTTTACAAAAACAACATTTGATATGCTATTTTTGAGGGGGAGAAGAAGAAAAGTGATTAAAATATGATGTCAAAAGTCTTATCTTGTGCGAGCTCGACTCAGAATTGACCCACGAATTGACGAAACAACAAATGTTAGTATTCGAAAGGATTTATCCGAGTAGAAAGTACCGTTTCGAGAAACTCTTTCTAGATGTTTACTTTGACGGGTCTAACTTCCTTTTAGGAATGTTAACAACTTCAAGTTAGTTATTAGGGCTAGTTATCACCTAAAAACTGATAATGCATCCCTTTAACTAAGCAACGTAAACGTGTCCCTCGGGTATATGTCTATTAAGAGTGGATCAATTCAAAAGTGCCAACTCTTCCCGCATATGCAAATTTCTGAAAACATTCATAAGCATATGTGGAGGGGGAGTCTTTCATAAGAAATCCAAAACCTCAAAGTGTTAACAAAAAGTTTTATACTCATAAACACTTTGAGAGATTTTCAATGATTTGGTTTAAAGGCATCAATAGGATAGTCATGGAGTTACAAGGTGACTAAGGATAGGAAAAACCGTCCTATGATCCGCCTAAACCGGAGGGATCTACCCAAGGACATCACCAATAGTTTGAAATTAGAAGTCCTTAGGTATAATATGAAAAAAGGAGCAAAAGAATGAAAGGAGAAAGAAGGAGTTGAAGAATTAAAAAGAAAATGAATGAAAAGGGTGAAAAGAAATAGCCCTCCATTTTATCAACCATAGGTCAGACACCGGGTTCAATTCATATGCTACTGGTCGTTGCTAAGGCGACACCGGTATTGAAGATAAAATATGTCATGGAACCAGTGACGCAATGCACCTAAACCTTCTTAGCCACTCAGGCATCTCTCAAAAGATGTTTGTTTCATTCTCACGGGGAACCAGTGTAATCTATCGATCGTCTATTAGAGATGGTTGATATTGAAACAGGAGGCCCTCTGCTCCATGCCTCCGCATAGGAAACCAAATGTGCACTTATCGAGTCTAGAGCCACGAGAGAACATAAAAGATCTCTTAGGAACACATAATACTTCTACACTAAGTGTCTTGCATCAATGGACCCTAAGTGTAAATTATCGAGTCCTTCGCAGATCTTACCCATCTGCCTTGAACGTTTATGAGGGATTTACTTATGTATTTCTCGAATGATTGAACGGAAATCCTGCCAGGGTCAACATCAAACAGCCTTGACAGCAGGTCACTTCGGTGATTCCTTGTGGATTACGCTTAGTGTGTTCGATGGTTTTAAACGGTCTACAGTCGTGGGGTGATCTCCAGCGACTCACCTAATCGTGGGTATACGTATGTATGTCTGTGTAATGCAGGTACAACCACCATCCTGAACACCAGCTTCCACATGCTCATACTTACATCTCAACAACTATGAAAGCTCTCATGAAAGATCGAAGCAACACAAAAGTCAAAGATAGATTCCATGCCAAAAGAATCTACAAAGTAATTAAGACAAACAATCTAAAAGCAATGCATCGTCTAAAGAAGTATTCTACGTCAACACAAAGAATCTTCATGTATGAAAAGAGAGCTCCACACGAATGAAAGTTTCAAACGTCAAAGATGTATGAGCATGTCGGAAAGATGCAGATCCACTGGAGTCTAAGAGAGTGACGAATGGCAGACTACCACATCGTGTGATCACTATCTCATCAGCAAAGATAAAGAACAAAGAGCGATGAATCATTACTATTAATCATTTTTGAAGACGTCTAAAGCTATGAAAGTCAACAACTAAAGTCCAAAGACAAAGACGTCAAGCAACCTCAAATGACCGTGACGAACATCACTCCTTCATAACCGATCCTTAGGGGGAGATTGTTAGGACCTAAGTTTATCAACATTTAATCAAGTCTCGGTTATTTCAGTATTTGTAATAGGTTGCTAGAATACTTTACTTATCATGTTAAACGTGTAAAGTCCATTACACGTCCAATGGGCCTTAAGCCCACACGTTTAAGAAAGGAAGGAATAGGGAAGTGTTGCCCTAGCTCCTCTCCTATAAATAAGACTCTCATGTAATCCTATTTCTTGTTGGTTATTTCATTTACATAAGGAAACTCTTGCACTTTTATTCTTCATATTTGATCTAATCAACCAAACTCTATTTCTCATCTTATTTCTATCAAATCAATACTTGTGTTTACAATATGGTGACCTAACATACTCATTTCCCATCCTCACCAATAACTTCATCTAGACATCATCACAAAAAGATTCAACCATGTAACCATTCCCTACACTCTACAAAGTGTGTCATCACCACTACAACTTAACCCATGAAGGTCAAACCATACTTCATGATACACAAACCTCATGTTCACTCAAATGAACCCTTTCACAAACCACATCATAATAACCAACCATCCATCTCATCACCCAAATACACCTTCATCTCACCCTTCACCTCCAACACACATCACCATAATCCACCATGGATTCACCAAAAACTTCAATTTCCAAAACATCAAAGAAACAAAAGATCCTCATCATCATTCCTAAACAACTCTTCATCGACTTAACCAAAGATGACAACACAACCCCATCACCTCAACCTCAATGCTCATCTCCTAGTGCACCAAATGCACCATCCAAAACACCCTCTACTCGTGGAACATCCTCTTCTTCCATACCTTCATCCTCATCCATCAATGACTACCTAAACTCACAAATGTTTCCACCACCAAAAGTATCACCACCACTTTCTACCAACTCACATGCTACTCATATGTTGCATGTCCAAACATCCATTCCAAATAAAAACCACACTCCACAATCATCACCTTCTTTTGATCACTTGAAGTTCATTGAAGAACATAAAGAAGCCCATGAGCTAAGTGCTCTTCTTGATCTACACCTTGCTCAACGCAACTTGGATCAACCCCCTTATAGCTCACCTTCATCACCCCACAACTTGAATCAAGTTGAAAAACATATCAACAATTATCCTTGTTGTATCTTTCTCTAAAAAGCAAACCATTGCCTTAAATGAGCATTTCTCTTGAATTGAGCACCTTTTCACTAGATCTCATCCAACACCTTCACTAGCACAACACTCTAACCCTCAATCAATGCATCCAAAAATATACCTCCATTAATCTAACATCCTTACCCTCACTCAACCACCTCATTTCACATATCCGCCTTTGGTCGTCAACCATCAAAATACCTTAAAAAAATCAATTCCCAATCATCCACCTTCGTCAAACAATATATTTGTCAACCTTGTGCCATCACCTTCCCATTCCATTCACGCTCATCCTTCCTCATTCTTCTACGTTCTTAAAAGAACGTACCATTCTCATCTTCACTCTAATTGAGCTAGAAAAACAATAATTGCATGAGTCATATTTTTAGTCCATATACCTTAGACATCCATTTCTTGTTCCCCGATTAGACTCATGCACATATCTATCATCATATTTATATATTTGTGCATTTTTTTCTACTAAACTTTACCTTGTAGCACTCTTTCATTTCTTGATTTCTTGGTGCCCTAAACAAGGGGGAGTGTACACTAAGAGGGAGCATTGGCTATGTGTATTTCATCCCTATCTATATATTTTTTGCACAAAACTAATTCTCGATGCAGGATGAAAGTTTGCTATTTATTTGATCAATGGATCCACTAGGGTCAATTTCAAAGGATGTCAATGTCTTAGAGGATGATAGGATCAAGGCTTCACTTATGATGATGCAAGCTCGCCTCTTTATTTCAAGGATTGAAGTGTAGTAGAAGTATCGTCTAGGAGTCCACCTTTTTGCTTCGACAAAAGGGGGAGAAGAAGTGTAAACAAGTAACATATACATTTTACTAAGCTTTTGTTTCAAGTGATTCAATCCTTTACTCCTTAAGTGCAAGAGAAGAATATTTCTTATCATCAAGTCTAAGAAGTATTAGAATCTAGTTAGTATTGATGTGAAGTTGTAGAAGTAAGTTATTTAAGCATATGTAATAAGTAGATCAAGATGATCTTACTTAGTAGTGAGTAGATAGGTGAGTAAGAAGAGGTATGAAGAAGTAGTAGTGTGAAGAAGGCATGTAGTTGTGAAGAAGAAGTAGTGTTGAGAAGTAGTGTTGTGAAGAAGAAGTAGTGAAGTTGTGAGAAGTAGTGTAGTAGTTGTGGTGTGTAGAAGTTGTGAGATTGGTTCTAGCTACAATTAGAACCCGACATTTAGCCTAGTGTCGTTAAATGGTGTAAGCAAAGGCGTGTACGGTTTCTCCGCCAAAAGGGAGCTTGTTTAAGTAGTGTTGTGAACTCTCGAGTAGGTGACTCGGGGAGTGGAGTAGGGCAAGGAAGGTGTCCTTGTAGCCGAACCACTATAAATCTTCGTGTCCGGTTTGCATTTCCTTTCTCTTATCTCTTTTCATTTATTCTTGCATTTATCGCTTTATATCTATCCTTGCCTATGTGTTTTAGTTGTTACTTATATTGTTATGATGTTGATTGTGTTGTAGATAGAAGTTAATATTGTGATAGGATGTATAATTATATGATATGGTCTAATGGACGTAGATGTATTATTCACACTTCTCATGTTAAATTTAACTTAATCGATAATTTGATACAAAACGTTTTAAGATTTTAAAAGGAAAACATATTCACATAAAGATCAACCAAAGCTCTATTCATAAAACTAAGTTTTGAAAACAAATCCAAAAGAACACATATATAGTTGATTATATTGATTATATGTTGTTTTCATAATAAACTCTAATTGAAGGTTTTCAAATATACATTGAACAAATTAAAAAGAGCTAAAACTATTCAACCCCCTTCTAGTTTTCCACAAATATCAACAATAGTGTTATTACAACCGACAACATCAATGTTGAATTCATAAGAGTTTAGATCGACCAGGTTGTTAAATGATAAGTTATAGATCAAGTTCTTTTCTTTGTAGTTTTGATTTTCTATAATTGGAAACAAAATAAGATAAGAAAAGATATAAATTCATTCTAAAAACAGGTTGAATTTCTATAAATTAAAATGAGAAGAAAATTTAAAATGAGAAATATGAGAAGAAATCACAAACACACATTTCAGATGCACCCACAAAAATAGATGTATCTCTCTTTAAAATTCTCCATCTTATTTGAAATGCGTGACCAGAAATATTTATCATTCTTCTCATTTTAGTTTTAATTCTAACTAGATCCCTTCCCTTTATATGAAAACCAAACCGAAAAACCAAACCGCCACATATATGTTCGTAAAGTTTACGTATACGTATTAGTTTTGATACAAGTAATCACCAAAGTCAAAAGACTAAGAGATTAGATATTCGTAACAGATGTCTATTCGCTAACATTATAATAAATTCGTAAAGTTAGTTTTCTTTATTTCATATATGTTCGCACATCTCATCTTTATATACGTGTTATGCACTTTTGTTATTTTACGACAAAATATTTAACTTACATTATGGGATTTCTTTATTTAGTTTTTGGATGTTCAAAATACATCTGTATTCGGATATCCGAAAAATTGATCAAAAATTATTGAAATGTTGGGTTTTATAAAATGTTAGTTTTGGAACTGATATAAAAGTTTTCTAAAAATTATAAGTATTTGGATATTCGGATATACAAAAGTGTTATCCGAATTTTCAGATATTTGAACTTAAAAAACTTAGCTAAAATACTGGGTCTAACATAAAACTATCAACTCAAATTTCGGATATCCGAAACCGAAAACACCCGACAACCGAACCGTAAAAAACCAAAATCAAACCGAACTTTTGCCACACCACTTAACTGATACTAAAACTAAATTTAACAAATAAATTAAACAAAATCAAAAATTAGGGTTTCAAAACAAATTCAACAACTCAAAATTCATTCATCATATAAGAAGACTAATTACAATATAATCAATTCATCTTATGTCATTAGTAGTTGACGACACTTCTGATCAGATTAGGCAGGTATATATGCAGACATTCACAAAAACATTATTCAATCAAACCTTCTTCTATATATTGACCATAAGATGAGAAAGTTTTCAAATTTCAAGTGATTTAACGGCGACATACCCTTGATGAACAGAAATTGGAATGTTGACAGTTCCACGATGATCGGGAGCTCGAAGCGCAGTCGCGGGACATTGCTGAAACAAGATCAACAGCAGCAGCAGTGTTATCATCATTTTTGTAGAAGAATTCATTTAGATCGATCAATTAGGTTTTGTAAGTTATAGATCAGGTTGTTTAGATCAGGTTCTTTTCTTCCTAGGGGGTTTTGATTTTCCGTAATTCTTTTCAATAAAAGATAAGAAAATATATAAATTCATTCTAAAAACTGGTTTAATTTCTATAAATGGATCTGTTTTGCAGGTTTAATCCAACCACTGAATGTAGAAAAGCTAGCTAGCTGTAACATCATATAAATAAATAAAAATTGAACCTGTAATAATATCTCAGATCGCCATTGTTTTCTTTTTTCTTTTTTTGCAGATGCTATGATGCTACTGTTGGTAATGGTGGGAGAGAGTGATGAGTGTTTTTGGTTTACTAATATAAATAGTAATAGTACAATTTTTTTTCTTTTCTTTCAAAAACTTTCATTTTTTTAAATTATATATTATAAAAAAAAAAAAAAAAAAAAAAAAAAAAAAACCCTTTTTGATTCGTGCAAGTCGGTCAAACTTATCAGAAACATGCAAACCTTGCCGGAAATACCCAAACCTCGTTGGAAACTTGTTTTTATCACTTATACTCGATTTTTTTTACCTGGGTTCTGACTCGACATTGTGAGCCGACTAATCCCAGGGCGACTACCCTTTTGGATAGCCGGAGTAATCGCAGGTGAACCTCCATGGCCACATGGGGATTAATTTTCTCCCAAAGGTTTGAACCTAGGACCTCCAGGGACTTTAACCACCTTAGCAGATCAAATCCAAACCACTGGGTCACCCCATGTGGTTACTTATAGTCGATGTTTACATCTATTATAAGCTGTTTTTTAAGGCAAATATTGCCGGAATTATCGAAAAGGTGAAGAAGGTTAATTAGAAAAGCTAGCTGATGATGATGATGGTGGAGGAGTGTGTTTGTTTTTAAACGGGTCTAAAACATTTTAAAGAGGTTTATAAATTTGTAAATCATAGTGAAAAACCATTTGAAACCTAGGTAGAATGAAAAGGTCTAAGATCTTGGAGAGGTCTAAACTATTTTCTAATTTCTTTTTTTATTTTTCTTTTTGAAAATGTTAGTTGTGTTTTATGATATCAATAGGTTTATCCATACTTTTTTAATAGGTTTATGATATGAATAGGTTTATCTATAATAGAAATAGGTTTATTATGTGAAAAAATTTATAAATTGATCCTTATTTTTAGGACAACTTATAATTCTATTGAGTACACTTGTCAAAATATGGTTGACTTGCTTAATAGTCTAGCCTTTTTTTTTCTAAGTTGAGGGGGTAAAAAGTGATGTTTTCTTGCACAACTTGTCCCTTTTAGGCATTTTCCCATAACAACGTTTAAACTAATTACAAGCTACCAGACCGATTCGCATTTTTTTCAATTGCGCAAAAAAGTAAGAAATAACGCATGGACGGCTCGTTAATTATAATTAGTTTTTATTATTAAACCAGTAGTTGAGTAGTCGAGTAAAAACCAGGGGTGAGCACAAAATTCAAAAAGTCAAATTGAAATCGAAAAAACCGAACGAGATGATGCAGTTTTGAATTTTTGAAAACCTGGATGTTTGGCGGGGTTTTCAATTGCTTATAAAAAACCAAACCGAATAAAACTGCCCCACTACAGCTTTGTATATTCAAAAGGTTTATAATAATCTTATCTACTTCATTATTTTAACGTAAGATTTGGAGTATCTCTTGAACTTTTGCAAAACTTATTTAGAATGCTAAGGGGTTGTTTGATAAAAAAAAATGATTTAGCACTGAATGATTCAAAGCTGCTGAATGATTCCAATATGCTGAGTGAACCTGATTTTGAGTGAAAATGATTGTTTGATATTAGTTCTAAATGAGCAATCTGAGTTGCCTGAAATTACCAATTGAACCTTCTATTTGATTTTGTATTGAACAAAATATACCATTTGATAAAAAAAAATTATTAACTCAAATAAAAATATAATATAAATAAAGTAATGTTGGAATAAAAAAAATTAAATAGTCTTATCGAAATATCATAAAACAATATAAATATAAGTTTAACTAACTAATAAGTGTGTTTTTTTAATAAAATATAATATAAATAAAGTGATGTTGGAGTAAATGAAATAACTGAGAATCAATTTATTAACAAAAAAATGATATAATAGGAATAGGGGGACCACTTGAATCATTTATCAACAAAAAGAAAAGGATAGAATAGGAATATTAGCGACCATTGAATGATTTTGCATGCTAAAAGGCCTGAACCATTTTTGAACTTTCAGATTGATTAGTATCATTTACTTTTTTTTATCAAACACGAAGTGCACTGACCGATCCAGTATTTCTCCTCTGAATTGTCCAATTCAAAGGCTATCAAACAGGGCCTAAGGCTATGTTTGGCAAAAGTAGCTATGAGCAGTGAGCTGTAGCCACAGCTCACTGCTCACAGCTTCTTAAAGAAGCATTAGAAAAATGAGCTTTCCTAAAAAATAGCAAAGCTCACCGCTTTTTTGTCAAACGAATACTAAAAATGAATTAGCGTTTCTTTTATTTTCTTCCTAGTTTTTTTAATTTGCCAAAACTGGAAACACACGAGAGAAAGGGGAAAAAGGGTGAATTTCTGTTATTGGAAACACAAAGATACAAGAAACCTATTCTTTGAATAATTTCTGTAAATGGGGTCTGTTTTGCAGGTTTAATCCAACCACTAAATGCAGAAAAGCTACCTAGCTGTAATATCATATAAATAAAAAAAATGAACCTTTAATATCTCAGATCGCCATTCTTTTCTCTTTTTCTTTTTTTGCAGATGATATGATGCTACTCTTGGTAATGGTGGGAGAGGGTGTGTTTTTGGTTTACTAATAAAAAATAGTAATACAATTTTTTCTTTTCTTTTTCAAAAACTTTCATTTTTTTTAAATAATTTATTTATTCAAAAAAATACCCTTTTCGATTCGTGCAAGTCGGTCAACATCGGTCAATGACGGTCAACGGCGGTCAAACTTACCAGAAACATGCAAATTCTTTCCGGAAATACCTGAGCCTCGTTGGAACTTGTTTTAATCACTTATAGTCGTTTTTTTTTCTTTTTTTTCATTTTTTTTCTACCTGGGTTTCGACTCGACATTGTGAGCCGACTAATCCCAAGGCGACTACCTTTTGGATAGCCCAGAGTAATCGCATGTGAACCTCCGTGGCCACATGGGGATTAATTTTCTCCCCAAGGTTTGAACCTGGGACCTCTAGGGACTTTAACCACTTTAGGAGACCAAATCCAAACCACTGGATCACCCCATGTGGTTACTTATAGTCGATGTTTACATCTATTATAAGCTGTTTTTTTAAGGCAAATATTGCCAGAATTATCGAAAAGGTGACGGAGGTTAATTAGAAAAGCTAGCTGATGATGATGGTGGTGGAGGAGTGTGTTTGGTTTTAATGTACTATTCTATAATAAATATTAAAATAATGATACTTGTCTGAGCATTCGACTATTGTGTTTTTAAATAGGTCTAAAACATTTTGAGGAGGTTTATAAATTTGTGAACCATAGTGAAAAACTATTTCAATCCTAACCTGGGTGGAATGAAAAGGTATAACATCTTGGAGAGGTCTAAACTATTTTCTAATTTCTTTTTTATTTTTCCTTTTGAAAATGTTAGTTATGTTTTATGATATGAATAGGTTTATCTATAGTAGAAATAAGTTTATAATATGAAAATGTTTATAAATTGATCCTTATTTTTAGGACAACTGAGAGAAACACTCGTTAGGGTAATTTTAGCGCAAATTTAAAATTTTTTACATTACTTAGGAGTGAAACTTTAGTCCTAATAAGCGTCTCATGGATAGGAGAATTTATGACTAGCACAAAAAACCGTACCACTAAAAAATTTTCCACCCAAATATGTGAGGTTCACCCCTAGAATTGGTAGGAAGAGAAGCATTCAACTTTAATGCTTATGTGTGTACCGGTAGTACTTAGATTCTAGAACTTGCGTCAGTGACCATTCCGAGTNAAAACTACGATTACTTACTCTCACGCCGGAGGATAATCGGGGGAAACAATCCCTCGATAAGCCTAACGGTGTTTGTTTCTTTCTTAGTGCGCAGGTCTCAAGCAATATCAAGCAATTGATACGAAGGAAGGAACCCAAGCAAGGAACGCCCAACTTTTGTATCAACATATGACATTTGGTCACACTCGTCAACTGTGTGACATATATTTGTCACTATTAAATGCATATCGTGACTAACGCTTCTAACTTACTTTTCCGTTGTCACACATTTCAGACGCTATGTGGCTAAATATTCAGCAAAGAATAGCAGTCACGTTTAAATAATGTGTGGCAAACTTGACTATATAATTTAGCCACATACACAATTACCTCATGTGACCATATATCTATTTTGGTCACACTTTTAAATTGTGTGACATATATTTGTCACATATGTATATCTATAGTGTGACTAATGTTTCGAGCTCATTTGTATCTGTCACACGTCTCGAATTAAAAGTGACTAAATAATCCAAAATTTTTTTTCCAGTTACCTCTAGTCACATAAATATTCAAATGTGTGACAATAGAATTCCGAAATGGTCACACAAGTCGGATCAAGTGTAGCTATTCATTTTATTCTGGTACATTTAGTCACGTATAAATGTTATAGTGTGAGATTTCAAAATCGACCATGCGTGACCAATAGAACTTTTTGTACTAGTGTCATTAGTTATATACCTTTGTGCACGCATGAGGTTTTAGCGTAAATATTTGATGTTTTTCTTCTCATAAAAGACCGTAAATTGAGCTCTTGGTTAAATTAAATTAAATGAAATAAATGTTTAAATTTTTTATTAACAAAAATGGGATTATTATTAAATATAATACATGCCTTTTTAAATAGAAAAAATTACTTTGAAATATATTAAACTTGACATATTATTCTATATAGTGTATCAAAAAGTTTTTCATTTTATTAAATGTACAAACTCTTAAATTATCCTATTTGGTAATACACATAATACGATATATTAAAAGTTTGCAGATTTCATGGAAAAGAAGGGTAAAATGTTTCAAGTTTTATGCATTTATGTTTAACTTTTTTTTTTTGAATGTTAATAGTTGGATTTGACTACTTTTGATTAGGGAGACTGTATCCAATACACAATAATGACAAATTGATTTCATGTTCAGAGATAAAACATGCTGATGAGACGAAAAATGTTACGTTTTTAGGGGTTAGTTTGAGTCCTAATTCGTATATTATTGGATCGGATTTCACCCAAAGTCGTTTCTTTTCTCATTTTAGGTACTTTTGAGGAGAAAATCACAAAAGAAGCATTTTCGGGCGTTTTCGGAGTGAAAAAGTGCGGAAAACAACAAAATCTCAAAAGACCCTAAAATGCACAGAAGGTGACGGCGTCACAAGCTCCAACGTGACGACGTCAGGAACAAATGAAGTGAAGAATTGGAAGTTACTCGTGACGGGCCAGAGAGTTTCTAGCCTATTTTGGTGACGGCGTCAGGGAAGGCCGTCAGATCTAGAACAAGGCGGCGTGACGACGTCAAGGAGGCCATCACAAAACCCTAATCGTCGGCGTGACGGCGTCACACCTTGGGCTGACGCCGTCAGCCCGTATAATCTATATATATAGAACGATTTTTCTTGTTTTAAAAAGAGGAACTTGGTGGAGAACTTAAGGGTTAAACCCTAGCTCGTGTATCACAGACCTTAGAGGGTATTTTTATCCCTCTAACTTGCATGTTTAATCTAAGATAAGTCTTCATTCAATCCATACAATATGTCTATGTGTTGTATGATTTATGTTTGTGCTTTTCTTTCCTTTAACATGCTAGGCTAAATTAACTTGTGTTTGCTTAGATCTAATGAAACCTAACTATTGATTATCATGTGATGTGTATGTTGTGATTGTGATTTTGGATGAATGTTTCATCTACGTTAGACTTAAGAAAACTGGATAACCTCCTATACGGTAACAAGCTTGAACGTCTTAGGAAAC
>LBNU01005116.1:55655-75068 GCA_014162995.1 Artemisia annua
GAATTTATCAATCAAAGGCTTCCAATTAGCGATGAGGGACATGTTAGAACCGATAGGAAGGCCAAGGTAAGTGAAAGGGAGCGAACCCGCTTTACAACCCGTATTAGAAGACATAATCTGCACTTCATCAGAAGATACTCCAACTCCATAAATACTGGACTTATGAAGATTGATTTTCAAACCTGAAGCAAGAAAGAAAACCTGGAATATGCGGATAATGTTGTTTAAATTGTGTGCACACCAGTCCGTGGTAATTATGACATCATCGGCAAAGAATAAGTGGCTGAGGTTTAAATCCGAAGTACCAATATTAATACCATGAATTAAACCATTTTGAACGGATTCTGAAAGCGCTAAGTGAAGACCCTCCATGATAATAATGAACAAGAAAGGAGATAGGGGATCTCCTTGTCTCAAACCTCGTCTAACATTGAACTCGGAGGTGGGGCTGCCGTTGATCAGGATCGATGTCCGAGTGGATTCAAGACAAGCTTTAATCCATGATCTCCATATTGGCCCAAAACCAAGGTTGCATAACATGAAATCGAGGTATCTCCAACTAACCGAATCGAAGGCCTTCTCAAAATCTACTTTAAAGAGCAACATCTTTTTCTTCCTTTTCTTGTACCAATCAATGACTTCGCTAAGAATGAGAGGCCCGTCAAGAATTTGACGGTTCTTGATGAAAGCGGATTGCTCGTGGCTAATTATTTTGTCAACCACTTTAGAAAGCCTATTGGCAAGCACTTTAGCGATGATTTTGTAATGAACACCTATTAAAGAAATGGGCCGAAAGTCATTCACATTAATTGGATTACTCACCTTCGGGATGAGGGTAATGAACGAGGAGTTGGAACCAAGAGGCATCTTCCTTGAGGTAAGAAATAAAGACACGAATTCCAGAATATCAACTTTAAGAATATCCCAATATCGCTTAATGAAAGCGAAAGTGTAACCATCGGGGCCGGGGGCTTTATCACTACCGCAATCCCACACCGCATCTTTGATTTCATCCATAGAAACGTTGGCTTCTAGTAATGCACGGTCATTGTCATTAATCCTAGACGAGATGGGAGTAGGATGGAAAACAATCAAAGAATCATTTGCTTGAAACTTCTGTTTGAAGAAATTAAGAAATACTTCTTTGACAAGCTGAGGATCAGTAACCCAAACACCCTCGTGCATAATGCCTTTGATGGAGTTACATCTACGTTTTTGATTAATCAAGCAATGGAAGAACTTTGAATTCTCGTCAACTTCAATATCCCATTTGATCCGCGCCTTTTGAATATTGTCCATGGCCTCGAAATTATCAAGTTTATCAATCTCTTGAAGAAGCTTTAATCGCGAATCACGATCTTCGATAGAAGCAGTACCATCTTCAATCTTGTCTTCCAATATATTTATAGCCTTTAAAACTTCTTGTTTTCGAGAGTGATCATTGCTTCTGAGAGAAGAATACCATTGTCTGATCTTTGGTTTTAAGGCTTTGAGCTTTTCATGTGAGGATAAAGAACCGAGGTTAGGCAATTCCGAGTTAATGAGATCATCAAAACCTTCACGACTAAGCCATGAATGATACACTTTAAAGGGAATAGGGCAAAAGTCACGCTTATTGCAATGGAGAATAATGGGGATGTGATCAGACCATAGGCGGTCGAGAGCAGTAGCTTGGATGTCAGGGAGCGAATTAAAGACATCAGTGGAGATTAAAAAACGATCCAGTTTACTGAGTTTCGTGCCTTGTTTATTCATCCAGGTAAACGCATGACCTCCCAAAGGAAGATCAATAAGATTGGAGCTGTTAATAAAATTGTTAAAAACCTCAGCTTCACTTCTAGAGAAAATAGAACCATGGCGTTCTTGAGCATTTCTAACATCGTTCATATCGCCAAAAAGAATGTATTTGCCCCTATTACATTGCATAAAGTCACCAATTCGGTTCCATAACATAGATTTAGCCGATGGGTCGTGAGGGCCATAAAGATTAATCATGTAACAATCTCCAATCGTGTTTTTCCATTTTCCTTTGACAATAATGAATGCATCATCACACCAAATGTCTTCTTTCACAAAGTTATTTGGATCCCACATGGAAATAAGACCTCCGATCTACCACGATCCAAGCTACAAGCAAAATCAAAAGAGTAATTCCCCCACATTGATTTAAGACGAAAAATATCCAATCTAGTCATTTTGGATTCTTGAACGCCCAAAAATTGAACATTATGTTTAAAACATAACTCTTTAATCCAAATGCGTTTCCTCTTTTTCTTCGTGCCACATATGTTAATGGATAAAACATTCATTTGTCAACAATATGAGCCCCTGTTCCATTAATCATATGGTTCAATGATCTGCGACAACCCCTAACGTCAAGACCTAAGGAGCTTCCCACTTCAATCAGCCTTGAAAGTTCATGAATTAAGGAGATACCTTTAATGTCTTTGTTCCGTCGTCTAGCAAAGGAAGTAGAGCATCTACTAGAGGACCCCCTTTTTAAGTGTTCAAAGCCAGGTGGACAACTAGGATCAGACTCATTTGTTTCTTTTGTTGGCTGTGATTCTTTGGCGTTTACGTTAGGGGGTTCAAAATTGGCTTCATCTTCATCTTTGTCATTATTCAGGTTCTTAATAACATCATCTAGATCACCAACTGAATTATCCTCAAAAGTATCCGCAACCTTATCGATATCATTCTTGTCTTCAGAGGACGATGAGTCAAGAGCTTCATCTGCAATGTTAATGCTCCATGTACCTATTTCATGAACTAAAGTTTCGAAAATTTCCCCGTGAACTTCAACCTTCACCTTTTCTGAAACGGGTTGATGTGATTTAGTAGAGATGCAAACTCTACCCGTACACATGGATGTAGATTGTTCGACCTCGAAAAACAGAAATTTTCCAAATAAGCATGCAATTTTCTTGAAGGCGTTGGAACCCCAGGCACAAAGAGGGAGACCACTGATCTCGATCCAAATCAAACGTTCATCCACCTTGAAAGAGGGAGAAACGGTTCTAATCGCAGTAAAGATATTGATCATAGTGGCATTGTGTCTAAAATTCTCACATGCTTCAGGCGTAGGGAATTGGATCCAAATCCAAGATCCCCCAACATGATGAATTTTAAGATCAACGAATCCTTCATTTCTACATATCACATACATGTTACCTGCTGAGTCCAAATCTTTTATTTTAACCAAAAGAACCCTAGACGTGTCATCAATGCCAATTAAATCCTGATCATCCAAAGAAACAGCGCGTGTTATGTCTTGGTAAGTGTTGCCATTAGAGGGTTTAGGATTACCATGGACGACAGACGCAAAGGAGTTTCTTCCAGGTTTTGCATCAGAATTATTAAGGTTAGGCTTAAGGTTTTTAGAATTAGGGTTAGGTTTTGGTTGAGTCTCGCTAGTCCAATGATTAGTATTAGTTTTGTTCAGGTGTGGTCTTTGGAATCTAGCAGTAGCAACATACATATGGAAATTCCCAATCCATATATTCGATAAAGAACTAGCGAAAACAGAAGCATCGGTTACACCCAAATAACGAATGAATCCAAATCGCTTACCCGACTTTGATCATTTATTAGCAATGAAAGCATCGACAAGACGACCATAAGGAGTGCAAATCTTCCATAAACCCTTCGCGTCTAATGAATCAGGAAAGTTTGTGACATAGAAGGATGTCGCTACTTTATCCACGTCTCTATGAAACGGGTTTGCAATGGATTTTGAGGTAGTTGTTTTATTGTTCCGAAAGATCCATGTCCACCCGTTGGAATCAGTGTGATTAGCCAGTTTTCCCATGGCAGAATCCCCCCTTCCCCACGATAATCTGATGAGAACGAGTTCAGATCCGAAATGTTAGGAGTGGCGGCCCAAATAAACAGATATGTAGATAGTTTGGGTACATTGTGCTTAGAAAAATTACTAGCAAGTGATTTAGAAATACATGGAGATAAACAAAATTGTGTAGTAGTATTTCTTTTTCTAAAAAAAAGACTTGAGTACTCTTTGAACTTTTATTTCCTTTCAAGCTTTCGGCCAAATGCTGGTAGGTTTTAAACTGACAACCAAGCTCCTTTGTATATAGTTGTTAATCAAACCAGTATATAGAGTTGTAAATGGAATTTCCATGTGTTGATGGTCCTGTAATTCCTCACGATTCAATGATCGTTTCTTTTGATGTATTAGTAGTCACATAAAAAAAATAAAACAAAAAAAATAATAATTAAAAAACAATAAAAAATTGGTCGGTTGTAGGTTTTATTCACCACAATGTTTTGCAAGCTATAGATAAGTGGATCGTCGCAATTTAATTTATTTGCGAAAAAATATTAAGGAACCAATAGTTACGACATCATTATAAGAATCATCTTACAAACATATATATCAAAATAAATATTTCATTGTGAAAATGCAATACAATATAACATACACAAAAATCATATCTTACTATCTTATAAAACATTAAGGGCCCGTTTGGTATACACCAATCTCTTTAAGATTTGGGTATAGTGATCAAAAAATATGTTTGGTTACATTATTTTGATTAAAAAGTGCGACTCAACCCCTTTGGGCCCACATATTTTTAAAGGAGAAGGGTAAGGTGGGTTTAAGTTTACAATGGTCCACTTAAAGTTTTTTTTTTTTTTTTTTTTTTTTTCTATTTGGTCCATATTAAATAAAAAATATATATTAAGTTATAAAAATGATTACTTATTAGTAAAATATATTTTTTATTTCTTCTAATTCTTTTTTTTCTCTCTTACATCAAATTCAAATCCAAATCCTAAATCCTAAACCCGCCTACAAACCAAACGGGCCCTAAGACCTTTTTGAGTATTTAATGCCTTAAAATTCAGCATTATAAGTATTTTTTGCTAAGGCATAATTAATTTAAACACAATTGGGCATTTAATGGCTTAAAATTCAGTATTACAAGTATTCTTACTAAAGGTACAACTAATTTAAACACAATTTCCTAACATTAAATATCTTTAACAAAAAACTTAATTTTCAGCAATACAATTAACATAGCAAAATGTACAACTTAATTAAACACAATTTTGAAACATTAAATACCTCAAACACTTCAATTTCAGCATTATATATTACAAATCTATGTTTACAACCATTTAATGCACAAATACACTCATTCAATACATATAATTAATGGGGATAACTTGGCTACAATTTTTGTAGCCAATTAGCTACAAATATCCATCAAAATACACAAGAAAATGAATCAAAGACCCACAGATAGAAGTCAAGGACCCACAAAATGACCTAATGACCCACAATTTGTAACACAAATTATAGGGTTGGCTACAATTCAATTGTAACTAATATATTCTCATAATTAATAGTCTTATTAAAACACCCCTTCACTCAAAAGTACAAGTTTATTAACACATGGTACAATCTAAGAAACATATCAACCTATTGTTTTAAACATAACCAAGCACTAGTCAAAATTGTCATGAAATAGTGGTTTCATGCGTTGCATCGTCAGTAACTTTAATTTCTTTCTGCGTTTTTTTTTTACTTAATCTAAACAATTTGCATGTTTTACACAAACTAATCAAAATTGGCATGAAATAGTGGTTTTAGCTTTGCATCGTTGACCATAAAAAGAAAAACAACTTCTACAACTCAATCTTTCAACATCATACACCTATAACGATCAATAAATCATCTACTCAACAACTACAACTAGACCCAACTTCAAAGACATCCAACAACCATAAGTCTAGTACGACAAACCATTCATCAGTCAACAAGTAAAAAAAAAAGGAAAAAAAATCTTCAAACAAATTCGGAAACATAAAAAGTTAAAAGAACAAAAAAGGAAGGGAAAAATAATAATAATAATAAAAAGATCTCTGGTTGTATAATTTTATCCATAGTTCTTTCAAGATCTTTACAACAAACCTATCGTTGATCTTTTGAAACCAAGAAAAGAAAAACAAATATCCGAGCAACAACATAGTTACTAGAAACCTTTGAACAAGATCTTAGCCAAATATCACCAAACGAATAACACATCACTCGAGACAAAGATTAATAACCGAAACCATCACCGAGGAAATAAAAAGGGTGTTTATGGATTGGATTTACATAAGAAATACAAGGGCATTCTTGGATTGTGTTTCGTTTGTAACAAAGGAAAACAAGAAATGATGTTCGACTAAGAAAAGAAATGAGATTGATTGTGTGACTGAATGAAATGAAAAGGAGTATAAGTGGTTGTGTATTTGAGGTAGTAAAAGAAAGACAAGAAGCAAGTTAGGTATGATAAGGTTTTAGTATGTGCAAGTTGTGTAGTAAATGAGGAGAAGCGTGTTACTACATCTAGGGTTAGGGTTATAAAAGTTTAAGTGGGCCGAGGATGGTAAAATTTGGAAGGTGGGCTTAAGTTGATAAGAGTTAATGAAAATTATGATAATTTTGGGCTGATAAAAAAAATTGGGTGCGTTTAAATTACGCTACCGTACTATTTCCCGTCAAACAAAAAAAATAAGTGTGTTAACAGCAACAACGTTTGTTGAAAATAGTGAACCGAAGTTGTGGTACAGTTCCGGTTACAAAATGAAAATGAAAAGAATCAAATTTTGAGTTTGCAAATACAACTAGATCAATATGCTCAAATGGTTTCAAAGTTTTCAAGAGAACATGTTTGTGCTTCACAATACATTAAAAACATACAACTTAAAATCAAATGTTTGTAAACTGAAAATAACAATTTAAAATCAAGAGAAAAAGTGTCACAACATTTTACTCTTGATGGGATAAAAAAACGAAATAAATTGATTTGTGCAAGAAAATTAAGCTTTTAGAAAAAAAAAAGTAAAAAGAAATTATCAATTTTCATTTTTGTGATAAAAAACTCATGTTTGTTGATTAAATTTTTTCTTTTGATGACGTATTGTAATGACTTCCTACCGTGATAATATTATAGGTTGCTGCTTCTATATTGTCTTCGCATCATAGGAGTAACTTGCTATTTTTATATGGTATAATATATCAGTTTTTAAAGTGATTTCAAATTAAATATCTAGCTATTCGGAAAATTAATGTCATGAAAAACTCATTATCGAAAAGTAATTGATCACTAAAATTTTTTGTTTCAGGGTAAACGCAACCGCAAAGCACGAATACACTGCTAGTATGCCAACAATGTGAATGCATAGTTTATTTATTAAGTAAAATATGACTCCAATCGTTTTACCCATTCAACATTATTTTTAATATTACTTAAAACAATTTAGTTAATTGTATATGTCTAGTTAGGATTAAATTAGAGGATTTTCTTAATTAGAGTGTACTTTTAAGTTTGTAATTTTCATTTCCCTTCAAAAAGATTATAATGTAAATTTGTAATTATGTATGACATTTGTATGTGCTATGTAGTAGTTGTAAATTTTGTTTGTAGGAAATCATTCAATAAATTAGTTGTTGGCGTGTTTTAACTTATGAAAATATTCAAAGAATATTCGTAGGTTTAATTTCAACATAAAAGGTAACTTAGTATTTTAATATACTTAATTTTTAACAATTTAACATAGAGTTTATGCTTTATATATAGTATCGATTATTAAAGTGTATAGGTATTTGCATATTTGTCTTTTAATATCAAAAATATGTTGAGTGATAAAAAAAAGTTATATTAAATTCAAAACTGCACAAACTTTTTAAAAGAGGGAGCTTTACTTAAACTAAGCTTGTATATGTATGGGCTGAATTTACATGAATTAGTTAGTCAAAAAATGAAAAACATAGCTACGTTTATCGATTATAAAAATCAAAAAGAAAAAGAATAGGAGAAAAATGAAGCTTTGATATTGTCGTTACATGCCCAATTGATTGTTAACAAACAATCAACCACCGTTTATAAATGGCTTTTAAGTTGGTAAATATTACCAGAGGAATTTCAAACGATTATGTCATTTTCTAGATGCCATTTATCTAACACGTCTTTATGAACAATGAATTGAAAAGCGTCAAACTTTACTAAAGAAAGCTTTATCACGTATGGAGTATTTCTAAATATAGATCCGATCTCAAGAGGCCCATGTGACCTGTAAGAAACAAAAAAGACATGAATTATAAAGAGCTAATTCTCAAAAAGGTACAATATCTCAGCCAACTTTTTAAAAAGGTACAAAACTAATATGTTTTCCTAATTTGGTCATGTGCGAATGTGCGATCCCACTTAATGTGCGACACGTGTCCATTTTTTAAAAAATAAATTACAGTGGTAGGTGGGTGTTTTCCCATATATTCTTTTTTTGTCTTATTACAAGAGTATTAAAAAGACAAAATACCCTCTTTTTAATGTGCGACATAGTCATGTGCGAATGTGCGAAATGGTCATGTGCGAATGTGCGACTCTTATTTTTTTAACCATCATATATTCCGGCGACAAGCATTTATTCCGGCCAAATTTTTTTTTTCTCCAAAAAAACTAACACATTTGGCTTTTTTTTCAGGCCAAACAATTAATTATTAATATTAATCAATCTTTTTTCGGGCCAAACAACAAATCCTTTAAATTTATCAAATAAATTTATTTATATATCAAATAAATTTATCAAATAAATACACACAAGTGCAACATAACCAATTGAAAATATTACCAACTCGAACAACGATTTTAACATTTACGGAACAAATCCTTATCCAAACCACCCACTTCATCTCCTACTTCTACCCAAAACCCTAGCCGCCGCCTACCACCCACCGCCACACCTCCATCGTCGGTTACCTCAGCTCACCACACCAACAATCGACTCCACTTGAACCCCTCTTCATCATACACCACCACATGCGCCGTAAACACACCTCACCACCACTTCTTTTCCACCTACGCGCCATAAACAACCATCAACACCACTCCTAGCCATCTCCATTTTGTAGATCGAGAAGAAAAGGTAGAAAACACCGAGCCACGCGCGGTGTTGACCTGGTGTGAGTCAACTCGTGACTCATGAGTCACGAATCTTGATTTTCGGACTTAAAACTTATGGGTTTACCAAACAAGATCCGTGGTGGGTAGATCTGAACCCAGAAACATGGGTGGTGATGGTTTCGGATCTGGGTTAGTGATGGTGGTGGCGGCAAGATCCGTTTATGGTGGTGGCAAATACTTGTAGATCTAAAAAAATAAACTTGTAGATCTAAGGGGAAAAAAAAGAAAAAAAAAACTTCAAGTGGTGATAAATATGGTGGTATATGGTGGCCGGAATTTTTTAGAGAGAGAGTGAGTGAGTTAAGTGAGATATGGTGGTAATAGGAAAGAAGTAAGAAATGATATTATAAGTGAAAGAGATAAAGATAAGGGTATATTAGTCATTTAAGTTAAGAAACTAAAATTCAATCATTAATATACCCACCTACTGAGTGTACTTTATTATTAAAAAAGTGGACACGTGTTGCACATTCAGTGAGATCGCACATTCGCACATGACCAAATTGGAAAAACATGTTAGTTTTGTATCTTTTTGGGAAGTTGGCTGAGATATTGTACCTTTTTGGGATTTTTTTTTGAAAGGCAAAAGAACTTTATTAAAAAACAAAAAACGAAACAATACAAAAAACCTAACACAACCTTACAAACACCGTTCGGACTAACACATACCAAATGACCGACCACAAGCAAAAAGGAACAAAAGCCAAAATAACTCACATGAGATATGAAAGAAATTAGGCCAAACTTCGCCAAAGCACATGGGTGGGGCCATATATAACTAAACCAAACACAAGCTTGCACTTCATGTCCAAAAGAGCAGCAGACCCAAACACTCTTTTGAGAACAGTTGCAAGCAACTGTACCAAAAGATATATCAATGATCACAATTCAGCAAACAAATCGCACGGGCTAGAAATCCACCAGTTCCAAGAAGTAGGTCGCGAAGAATAACGAGAAGAAATCCAAGCCTTCGTTAGTCTCTGAATAGACGGGAATATGTCCTCCTCTTTAATACTATTAATAGATTCTGGGGGGGGGGGAATTGATCAACTTATTTCTCCATTTCCAGACCGCCCACATAGCACTTTGAAAAACCCCGTAGATGACCTTTTTAAGACGGGGGCAGCCATGAGTAACCAGCTTGCCCATGGCGATATCCATGATAGAGAATGAAGGAAATATAATAGGGGGTGCCAACTGCCACCAGCTCCACACTTTTCTCCAAATCGGAAGAACACGGGGGCATCTGATTAGGCAATGTTCAATACCTTCCTCCTCATTTTCACAAAAAGGGCAAAGGTTTGAAGCCAAAGAAACACCCCGAGAGAGAAGATTGGCACGAGTAGGAAGCCTGTTTAATGAGGCTCTCCAAACACATATATTTACCTTTCGAGGAATCCACGAGTTCCAAGTGTGATGAACACCGAGATTACAGTCCGCCAAATACAAAATTTGAATGTTGTCCGAAAGAGTTTGTACCTTGAATATACCTGATTTATCAAGAGACCAGGTCCATTTATCAGTAGCATCCGGGGAGAGAGACACATTTCCAATAACCGAAAGCATCTCAGTAACATCACTAATAGCCCTGCCGCGAGGAGGAATTCACCACTCCCAATTTCCACCCCAAACACCATCCATGACACGCCAACGATCACTAATTTTAGAATCTTGAAAAGAATTGAGGGCATATAGCCTAGGGAATAGATCCATCAGTCGAGAGCCATTCCCACACCAAGGGTCTTTCCAGAATGAGATATTTGAACCATTTGAAACTTTTAGGTTGAATGAATTTTTGAAGGTGGAGACAATGCCCTCAATACAATTGATTGCCTTTATGATATCACACCATGTACCAATATTACCACTAGAGCATGATGTCGAACCAAAACCACCATCATCTCCATAAAAATCTTTAATGACCAACCGCCAAAGAGCATCCTTCTCCGTAAGGAAACACCATTTCCATTTACCAAGAAGTGCAAGATTTTTAGCGAAAAGACTACCCACACAAAGACCCCCCATATTAGCGTTTAGAAGAATGCTATTCCATTTGACCCAACAAATACCACGTTGCGATTCTTTGAAACCCCAAAAGAAACGACATCTGATAGATTCTAGGAGCTTAATAACCTTTTGGGGAGCTTTGAATAATGAAAAATAATAGATAGGTAAGCTTCCGAGGATAGACTTAATGAGCGTGAGCCTCCCACCAATTGAAAGAGTCTTGGATTTCCAAGCGGAAAGCCTATCTCTAAAACGATTGACCACCTCATTCCATCCGTCAAAAAAACGCATTTTCTTACCAACCGGGAGGCCAAGGTACATAAATGGAACAAAATCGTGATTACAACCTAACGAGGAGGCAACCGTTTCAACATCAACATCAGGAACACCAATCCCGAACAACCTACTCTTAGAGAAGTTGATCTTTAACCCCGAAGCATTCTCAAAACATTTAAGAATGAGAATAAGATTTTTTGCATTTAGTCTCGACCATTCCCCAAAGAAAAGAGCATCATCCGCATATTGCAAGAGAGATAGATTTACACCCCCCTCTGCGAGAGAGACCCCTTTAAAGAAACCCTTGCGACATGTGATTGGCCCAGAAACAGTCAACTAAAGTCAACCAAGTATTTGGTCAACAAAGGTCAAACTAGAAAAGGCTCAATGCACCAAGGAGAGTATAGGAATTCCCCGGGTCGTTTAAATCCCGACGAGGTGTGAATTGTATCGAAAACGATAATGAGATCAAGTGATTATGAAACGATGATTGGAAAAAGAGATTGAGTGAAATTAAACTACGAGATTATGAATGAAAATGATAAACAAACACTACAAACGATTACTGGAAATATGAAAACGTTTACAAATTTAAAAATGTACGTTACGTTTAATTAAAACGTCTACGTACGAAAATAAAAGTGAAAATAGAAATATACAAACACCTAGATGATGAAAAACATATTTCTACAATCTAAATGATAAAAGAAAATTTTAAGAAAAAGAAAAATATTTTTTAGACTTTTTAATTATTTAATATTAATTAATTACTAATTACTAATTAAGCTATTTTAAATTAAAATAAATACTAAACTAATTTATAAAATTACCAAACTTTTTCTAAAACTATTTAACAATTACAGAAGTCCTAAAAAATTATAAAAAGTTCCTAAACTTTATAAATAAACTATTTTAGATTTAATTTACTTAATTATCAATTAAAAACTAATTAAACTAAATTAATTAAGAAAAAATAGCAAATGAACAGTAACAAATGAGAAAACTATTTTCTAAAAATTCTATATAATTAATAAAAGCTATAAAAAATATAAAAAGATGCTAGAGATTAAAATTAAACACTAAATGATTTTCTTTTTGATTTTTCAATTAAAACTAATTAAACTACTATTAATTATTATAAATACTAAATGAAAAGATAAAATCCCAAGAAAATTACTAGAAATACTTTAATATAAAAGAAAATTAAGAAAAATATAAAAATGCAAATTACTTAATAAAAAGCTAAAAAGGAAAATTAAAAAGATAAATAAAATTAAATAGAAACTATCACTTAATTAAAAATGATGATTTTTGGATTTTTCTTTTTACAAAACTAATCTACAACTGAAAATGAGAGACTTTAATAAAGACAAAGGATTTGAACTTGAGAAATAAGCTCTGTGCACTCAAATAAGCTCCACAGTACACTAAAGTGGTGCAAATTAAGAGTATAAGCTCTAATAAGCTAAGAACAAGCTACCTAGTCAGGAACAATGTGAAAACAAGTTTGTTGCACTGATTAGAAGCTAGAACATGCACATGAGAAAACTAAATGCCAAATTGGCTTGAACTCACTGATGATGTGGTGAGTTATGAGTTTGCAGTTTGGCAAAATAAGCACAAAGGTACAAGCTATTTGCAAAAACAACTAAGAATAATCACAAACAGCAATAATGACAACAAAATTCACACTGAGATCAAATCACAACCATTATCAATTTTTTTTGATCAACAAGAACAACATAGCATCATCAACAGTGGAAAAGATACCCACTTTGGGCTTAAAAATAAGCTAGCAAACAAACTTTAAATTGAAATCTATCAAACCACACTTGTAAACAGCCTAGCAAAGATTCCCAAACAATAAAGATTGCAACAAATGGCCAAGATTTGACCAAGAAATGGCCAAAAGAAAATCTGTCCAACCTGGGTGCAGGGGAACTTCACAGAAAAAGTCCAAAATAAGAAGCCAAATTAAGCACTCCAATAAGCTCAAATTAAATCAACAAAAATCCATGATATAGATCACCAACCAAATATTGATAACCCAAAAGCACTAAGTCAGAAACCAAATATCAAACCCTACAGCTAATTCACAAGTTAATTCAAAAATTTTTCTTTGAAAACTTTGACTTTTGAAATTTGAGCTAAGATTGACTTTTTTGAACTTTGATTTACTCTAGGTTACTGAAAATGATGTCCTAAGATGAAATGAACCTATTGATATGTGTTAAATCACATATCGTTTATTCACCATTTTAGGACCAATAAGACCAAAAACCCGACCTATAAATGCATATATGTTGTGTTTTTGTGTTTTTGAATGTGCAGGGATGGATAATGCAAAAATGGACAAAACCAAGCCAAAAACGAAAACACGAGCACGGGATTGGATTTCTCGGGCAAGTTAAAAACCCGTTGGTCCGGACCGTTTACCATCACCCAAGTTTTTCCTTATGGTACCATTGAGTTATCTCAACCCGATGGTCCCAATTTTAAGGTGAACGGTCATCGTCTCAAACATTACTTCGGAGGGGATATACCATCTATGGTAGTCCCGGATCTCCAGAATTTCCCTAAGGACAATTGAATTCAGGGATCGAGTCAAGCTTTGTGACTCGGTGATCAAAACCAAGCGCTTCGTGGGAGGCACCCCATGCTTATCCTTTTATTTTCTTTTATTAATAACGTGACGTGAGGAGGGGCGACCTCTTCCAATTCTTGTGTTTCGTGGTTGTTTGTGTTTTATGTCCAGGAATTTCCCGATTAATGAAGACTCTCATGCTCGTTGTTTGTCTCATCTCCACTCGAGTCTCATTATTAATGCTTTTGGAAATTCGTGATATATCCTAAATCTTATCGACTAACATTTTTGGCATAATTATTAAATGGCCTTAGACTTATGTTAGGATTACCCTTACCTTTTCAAACATTGAGGACAATGTTTCGTTTTAGTTTGGGGGGGTCAATCTTCGATTTGATTTGACTTGCATTTTCATTTGTGTCGTTACTCACGCAACCTTGTTTTTCCTCAAAAATATCAAAAAAAATCAAAAATTTTGAAAAATTGTGAAAAAATAAGTGTTGAAAAGTTGTGAAAAATAGAATAAAGTTCGAATAAGTGTTTTGACACCGTGTTGACTTTCTTGTTGGCGAGAGTAGGAATAATATTTTGACTTGATCGGGCGTGTTGAGCCCTAGCTTGTTTCCTTAACCAATGATGATCACATAAGTTTGTGCTAGTTTTGTACACAAGGAGCTATAAAACGCGAATTCTTCCTCTAGAATCTGCAAGTTCCTGTACTTTACTTTATATATGCGCAGCTTAAAAGCTTCCGCTAGTCTTTTACATCATAAGAAGCTAGAAAATGCGAATTCTTTTGTTAGAGTTTGCAAGTTTCCGTAATTGACTTTAAATATGCGTAGCTTGATTATCGGCTAAGTATTCGCGAGTCTCATTATTTGAGAACTTTAAAAAGGCGAAGAGCGAGAAATGATAGTGTTTATTTAGAAGTTAGATGCCATACGTGGAGTAGTGGTTCTCTTTAAAGCTCATCGAAGGTATTTGTGGTCTTTTGTTCCCATTAGCTTGTTTCACCCCATATCTTGTGTAAAATAATTAAAGATGTCTCGGTTTTGACGAAATTTAGTTCTTTATCTTCTTAAGAGAATCTTTGCTTGAAAAATTGGGTACACATCAAGGATACACCCCATTGTATTGAGTTTGTATTGTAATGTGTTTCGTGATATTGCGTAGTACGCATGTGGTTTCGGAGCTACCCTAAAGCCCGGTATTCAGTAGAGCTAAGGTGCTTTGAGACTTCGGATTGAGATCGGGCCTTGGATCCTACATTCTAACCTAAGCAGTTGGCGGTAGGTCTTGGATTGAAACCGTGAAGGTTCGGAGTTGAAAAGTTACTAAGGCAAGAAAAGAAAGAAAAAAGTATCAAGAAAAAGTATGAAAAAAGTGAAAAAGCGAAAAATCAAAAGAAAGAATAAGGATTTATGTTGAGATTTATGGATTATGAGCTTGAGTGTTAAGACTAAAGTTGGTCGCGCGTGAGGTGCATGCGAATGATCCTAGATCGGGCGCATGAGGTGCACGTGAATTGTACTCGCCAACTTGTGTCTATTTTGATGTATTCCATAGTCTTTGTATGTATGTATCCAATATCCTTGATGTGGACCTCATTTTTCGAGCAAACCTTCTTAAGAGAAGATCGATA
The DNA here is from genome assembly GCA_014162995.1 of Artemisia annua. NCBI lineage: Eukaryota > Viridiplantae > Streptophyta > Magnoliopsida > Asterales > Asteraceae > Artemisia > Artemisia annua. The sequence continues at coordinate 71,137 of LBNU01005116.1, forward strand.
ACTACTTAGCGTTAGGATTCTTGGTATCTTTATCGGACTAATTCATATTGGAACGAGAATATATGAAGCAATTCATTTCTCAACAAAAATAAAAAAATCTAGATACACTAAGATATGGGAACGAGAGGTTTCACAAGTAACTTTTATGAGTAGTGTTTGCATCTAACTTGTAAGTAAACGGTGATCTCGTTCATAAACTTAGTTTGGGGACTTGTGAAAAATCAAGGATGACGAATTTTATCCGTATGGTCACTTTTCTATGAATCGTGTTTCTACTCGAAGACCCTAAAAGTTATCGCAAGATAATGAAAGTCGATACACCGTCACCCGAATAAGTTGTGAAAAGTTCAAAAGTAATAAGTGTAATAAATGGAGGAACAAAGAAAATGGTAAAACGGGGCGTTTAAGGGAATAAATGGTTTCGTATCTCTTTCGAACATTTTGCTACTTTTCAAAGTTAAGTAAAAAGAGCTATGAAATTATTTATCTCTAAAGCGTGATTGAATCCCATTGCGTGAGGACACGACAATATCTTAGTTTGGGGGATTTTGATATGTGTTAAATCACATATCGTTTATTCACCATTTTAAGACCAATAAGACCAAAAACCCGACCTATAAATGCATATATGTTGTGTTTTTGTGTTTTTGAATGTGCAGGGATGGATAATGCAAAAATGGACAAAACCAAGCCAAAAACGAAAACACGAGCACGGGATTGAAACGAGTGTTAAAAGCTGGAACCCGGGAAGTATTTTTCACATTTGAGCTCAAAATGACGATATTGGTCCTCAATGAATCAACAAATACCAAGAATAGTCCCTGGATTAATTTACACAAGTGGTCCCTGGAAAATCAGAAGTTACAATTTTAGTCCCTAAACCTTTTTACACATAAATACTATATCCTAAATTCTTTAAACCCAAAACAAATAAACCAATAGCCCAAGTCCATCTTACCCTTTTATTAATCAAGCCCAAAGCCCATCACCAAAAACCCGGTTCAAGTTAAATAAATATAAAAAAACCATAGGCGCCTTATTTTTTTTTCCCCAAATCGATTTCCCAGCTTTCCCCATGAACCCTAACTCCCATTGTCCTTCAATTCATTCAATTTAACCTCGTATTAAGGGCATTAAGGACAATTCCCTATGCCCTGACACCACTGACACCAAGGGAATCACACGTGGCAAGATTTGATTGGGATGAACGCGTCATTGAGGTGATTTAAGAGCTCTGATTGGACGAATTTTATCACAAGGGATCGAAGTGGAATATTCTTGGAGGATATGCTGACTCTAGATGTTTCTGAATCACCCACAGGCTGGCTATATAAAGACTCCTTACCTCACAGATTCAAGTTAGTTAGCTAGTTAGGAGTAGTGTAGAATTAGCTTTAGGTAGCTTCTGTAGTAGCTTGTAGTAATAGTTTTTAGCTTATGTCTACCTGTTTGGTGTAATTCTCAGCTTAAACATTGTAACTTTTCAAGTTTTAGTATAATTCAATTCAGCTTTCTTTTACTCTAAAGTTTTACTGTATTCTCATTTAAGTTCTATTAAAGTTTTCATATATTGTTTTCATAAGCTTTTCAAAAGCTTGTAGTGAGATTACTATTTTGTTACTGATCTTAAATAGTTCAATGGTTACTGGTCAATAAAAGTCAACTGATGTTATGGTGATGATTCTGGGTTTATGATGGTACTGAGGTGGTGAATGGTTGCAGAGATGAGTTTTGAGCCTATCTTAAAGATAGGCTATGGTTTAGTTGTGAATGAATCCTATGTCAGTTAGGGTTTAGAATTGTAAGTTCTCATTTCTACTTTTTAGATCTTAATCCATCTTTTAGTATAGAACTGTTTTGATCAATAGTACTGTTGCATTGTTACCTTTTGATGTTATTCCAGTAGTTATAGTGCTATTTGAGTTTGCATTGATCATGTGTGAACTTGCTTTATTGAATCTGTTTCTATTATCTATCACAATCATTGATATGTGAATCTGAGCTCTAGCTGTTGTTTGTTGTTGTTTACTGCTGAATTAGCTTCTAATACAGTTAGGTATGCTAGATTGATCATAATTTTGTGAGTTTGCATCTTGCAACTGCATATCATAGGTTTACTACTAGTTATTAGGAGTGTTTGGATATGTTGTTTTTTGAATATTTTTGTTGCTCTTTTACTCTTTTATCTGCATAAGTAGTTTATAGTAGGATAGGATATAATAGAAATCACAATAAATCAGTAGGTTTATAAATGAAAAGTCAAAATAGCTTTTAGATCTAATTTACTGCTTGTTGTTCATGAAGTGAGTTGTTAAATCAGTGGAGTAGATGTATTTGACGAATAAATTAGTTGTTCCAGTGCTAAAGCTTGATCATTAATCACTTAATAACAGATTCAGAGGTTTAAAAATCCAGAAAAGTCAAAATTAGTTTGAAATAAAAAAGTCAGAGTAATAACATAGTTGCAGTTTAGTAGTTGTTAAGGCATCTGTATTTTGCTCTAATTAGATGATCAATTTAGTGTTTGTAATAGGGCTCTTCAAGATTTTGTGTTATTAGCTTGGTAATTGATCTTTTGCCCCCATTAGTTTGCTAGTAGAAGCTTATTACAACTGCTTAATTGGAGCTTAAAGTAGGGCTGTTGAACACTGTTTCTGTCTTTATGTAGTTAACTGAGTTTGTGCATTTTGGCTTATTACCTTAGCATGTTTGAGTGTTTTGAGTTGTTTGGTACTTGCTTAATTGTATTTCATTGTTTCTGAGTTCCTGGCTTATTTTAGTTCATATTTGCTTATTGATTGTGCTTATTGTAAGCTGCCTTTTGTTCCAATTGTGATATCTGAGTGCAAATTTGATCTGATTTCTATTTGTTTGGGCATAATAAAGTAGTAGAAACCTTCTGTATCAGTTTTATATAGTCTTGTTACAAGTGCTTATTAATAAGCACTTGTAATAAGCAGTTTTTAAGCCAATAAGCACTTTACTGCTTATTTTTCACTTTTATTATTTTTTTCAGATTTCAAATAAAGTTTTAGAATTTCTGTAAAAATTTCATAATTTTCTGAATTCATTTACTATTTCTTTTCATTTTTAAATAGCTTTTAGAATAATAAATCATTTTTAATTTCAAAATAAATCATAAAAAGACAAAAATAGTTTCTGATTTTATTTCTAAATTTCATTTTCAGTTTAATAAGATTTTTATAAAATAAATTTGTAGAATTAATTTTTCATTTTATAATTAGTTTAGTTTTCTTGTATTAAATAAAAATACAAAAATCGTTTTTAATTCATAATAAATAAATAAAAAACCAAAATAATATTTTTCTTTTTCCTAAAATTTTATTTTACCATTTTAAAGTTTTAAAAATTACTTTTGAGCCCGTAGGTTTAGTCTAGCTTAAAATTTACGTTTTATTTTGTTAAGTAGACGTTATTTTTAGATCACGTTTGCGTTATTTGATTTACGTGCTTTACATGCTTGTACATATTGCATCATTAGTTTGCTTTTATCATTAATTCATGTCATTTGTAGTATAATTCACAAAATCCAAAATATTTTCTCATTCACTTCACACGAGCACATTCTAAACGTCGAAATCGCCGTCAACCTTCGTTGGGAAACGACCCGAGAATATTCTCACGAATATTTCTTTGGAATAAACGTACTCTAAAATACTCACATCAATTATGGCGCCGCTGCCGGGGAGGGTTGAAGTGAATTTCGGTTTTCGTTTTTTGAATTGTGTTTTGAAAACCTTCCTTGTATATATTTTCTTTTATAAAAAGTAAAAAATCAAAAATATTAAACACTTTTCCTAAAGTGTTTACAAAATACCAAAAATATAATAAACATCCTCGGTCTTCCGTTGAAGGAGGGCGGTTGTAAACCAAATAAGTTCAAACGCAAAAAGAGATTGTGAAATTATTCG
>LBNU01005117.1:0-10301 GCA_014162995.1 Artemisia annua
ACACTCTACTAAGGTGACCCGTCAGGAACAAGTGAATCCAGAGGGAAAAAAGACTGTGACGACAGAGAGTTCGCTCAGTGTAAAATTGTGCGCCGTCAACCAAGGGCCGTCAGAATCTGGAACCAGCAATTTGACCACGTCAATCAAGCCGTCAGGAACCTAATCGCCGAGCTACGACGCACTATTGGCTGCCAGTCAGCCCGCGTTTTCTATACTAAATATAGAGTTTTTTTCTTTATTTGAGACGAATTTTGAAGTGGAGAACTTTAGGGTTAAAACCCTAGTACGATGTTTACAGACCTTAAGGGTAATCATACCCCTCTAACTGCATGTTTAATCAGATATCTTTATTCATACACATGATACTCATGTGTTATGGTGTATATGCTTGTCTTGCTTTCTTTCATACATCTAGGCTAATTTAACTTGTGTTTGCTTAGATCTAATGAAACCAATATTGATAATCATGTATGTGTATGTTGTGATTGTGTTTGGGTGGAAGTTTCATCTACGTTAGACTGAGAAACTGGTAACCTCCTATACGGTAAGCAAGCTTGAAGTTTAAGAAACGTGAATCGTATTGTGCGTTAAATCGTTTTAAAGGTAGTTATTCTCATTGCATCAGGTGCTATCGGTGAGCTCGATGATAAGGAAGTGCTTGAGGATCGTCATAGACGTGAGTAGGAACTATAGAGGTTAGGGAATTTAACGCACTCCCTGAACGACTTGTTAGAATACACCGTCATCCACGCAAATCAACATACTAATTACATGTAAAAGATGTAGGGAGTAATGAAATCAAGTAAACCACTCTCCACCACTGATTTCTCAAACAAAATACAAAAATTAAGTAGATTAAAGTATACTTGGTTAGTTGAAACGTAGTCACTAATCCCCCTCCTCCTCCAAAACCCAGAGATTACTGCTTCAATAAAAAATATAAAAATACAAAAAGAATCTTTCCTCCACCCTTAGAGGTACGATTCAGAGTAGCTTTAGCAACGACACTATTCCTGCGAGAGAACGATCAGACGGCGTCACCTTCAGTAATCTTCAAGGTCTTTTGAGTTTTTTTGTTGTTTTCCGCACTTTTTCACTCCGAAAACGCCCGAAAATGCTTCTTTTGCGATTTTCCCTTCAAAAGTACCTAAAATGAGAAAAGAAACGACTTTGGGTGAAATCCAAACCAAAAACATACGAATTAGGACTCAAACCGACCCCTAAAAACGTAACATTTTTTGTCTCATCAGACAACTAAGTTTCCTAGCTTATGTTTAGTTAATATATACTTAACTAAGTCATCTAATTCAGATTATATCACATAATAAGGCAATTCATATAAACACATAATTATCTATAATTAGGGTTTTAAAATGAAAACTTGTAAAAGAAAATGACCAAGGCTTAGGAAAGGGTTCCTAGGTGATCTAAGGCATCTAATATCTATCCTAGGTCTGTAAGGAAGCTAATAGAACAAGTGAAAAAGGCTTACTCGACCAGAAGTGGTGTAACGAAAGTTTTAGGGTTTCTAGGGCAAAAAGGAACTTGATAGGATTTCTAGGCTTAGCTAACTCGACTCCTATGATTTCTAAGGATCTAATAATACTACTAAGTCCAGAGTGTGTGTGCTAAAGAAGGGTGACGGTGTGAGTTTGAAATGAAGGGAGATCGGGGTATATATAGGGCTCGTTAGCCCTATAGGTTAAGTTTTCTTGGTGTGGTGTCCAAGGAACGTGGGGAGCAAGTTAAGGACAGATGGGGGGTGACTAGGAGAGGCTATGGGATGACTAAGGTGGGCTATATTGCTAGCTAGGGGGCTTGTGGTTAAGAATGGTGCCATAGAGGCGGTTTAGGGAACTAGGTAACAAGGAGGTTATGGAGGTGGGTGCTAGGGTGTTAGGTTGTGTCTAAGGAGGTGCATAAGCTGCTTGGGGGTGGTGGTAGGGTGGTTGCTAGATTAGGGTAAGTTTTAGGTTAAGTTATGTTTAGTTATACCCTAGTTTTGTTTAGTGTGAGATTAGGATCTAGCTTAGGGTTTAGTGCCTAGATTAGGGTCCTATGAGTGTCTAGTTACTAATCCTAAGTTCTAAGAGGCTTATACTAAGTGGTGGTGGCTTATGGTAAAATTTTGGGATAGTTTAACCTAGTTTCTGGGAAGTTATGACCTAGTTATGGTTTTGTGCCTAAGGGACTTGTACCTAAGTTTTATGGGGTTGCACTAAGGTATAAGGATGCTAAGGTATCCTATTGTTCCTAAGGTAACTCATACATAAGCCTTGAACACTTTCAAACTAGTTCATATAAGTAATTAGGGTTTTGTAAACACATAGGCCTAATTAGGGTTTATTAGGGTTTTGTGATGAGTTTAGTGTGTTAGATTGATAAATTACTTATTGTGGTGTTGTTGTGATCTTATGTTTGACATACCAGGAGTTCACAGAGTGTGAATGTAGAGTTAGTTGGCTTGTGTAGATACGTGAGCAGGTCTAGAGAGTCCTGCAAGTAGTGAATATATATAAAAAGCAAAAATTTACCTGTGAAATACTTGATATAGGTATTTATAGTGGGAATGATAGTGATGAAATTTTGTGGGTTGCTACATGTGGTCTACCGCGGGTTAAGTGCTTAGGAACTATGTTGTTAAGTGTGCTTATGTGAAAGTAGTAATGGTTTGGGTGACCTGCCGGGAAGTCTTCACATGAGGGCCACAAAAGCAAGTGAATGGTTAGTAAAAACTGAGGAGATAAAAAATATTTAAATTTAGAAAACGTGCCTAAAGCTAGCGTGGTTAACTACTTGAGAAAATCATTGCAAACCCAACTCTTTCCTACCTCGATCGGTTAAGTGTTTTCGCAAATATTATGTGAGGGGGTCTCCGATTTAGTAAATGTCCATTAATCATGTCTAAGTATATTATGTTTTGAATTTTTCATAATAGTTAAAATTTTCGTGATTTAAAAGGCCTTATTTATAATTTCGCATTGTGTCACCAAAATCGCTGGAACGGCCATGATTAGACCAATGCTAATGGGTGTTGGTTTCACCAAGCAACCCCAAAAGCAACGCGCCACTTCCCCCTAGCACACCCCAAAGCAACGCGTCGCCCTCCAACGTTTTCCAAAATTCGGTTGCCTCACCAACTGAAACAATTGAATCATCAAGGCTTTAATTTTAGAACGTTAGGGAGTAAAATGGGATTTAATTGTCACAAGAAACTATAAATGGGATTTAATTTTGGAAAGTTGTTGTGGAAAACTAGAAGGGGGGGGGGGGTTGAATAGTTTTACCTCTTTTTAATTTGTACAATGTTTATTTGAAAACCTTCAATTAGAGTTTAGTATGGAAACAACATATAATCAATATGATCAATTATATATGTGTGCTTTTGGATTTGTTTTCAAAACTTAGTTTTATGAATGGATTTGGTTGATCTTTAAGTGAATACGTTTTCCTTTTAAAATCTTAAAACGTTTTGTATCAAATTATCGATTAAGTTAGACTCAACATGAGAAGTGTGAATAATACATCTATGTCCATTAGACCATATCATATAATTACACATCCTATCATAATATTAACTTCTATCAACATCACAACAATATAAGCAACAAGTAAGACATATAGGCAAGGATAGATATAAAGTGATAAATGCAAGAATAAATGAAAAGAGATAAGAGAAAGGAAATGCAAACCGGACACGATAATTTATAGTGGTTCGGCTACAAGGACACCTTCCTTGCCCTACTCCACTCCCCGAGTCACTTACTCGACGGTTTTCTTCACTACTCAAAAAGCTCCCTTTTGGCGGAGAAAAGCTTACACACCTTTGCTTACACCATTTAACGACACTAAAAAAATGTCGAGTTCTAATTGTAGCTAGAACCAATCTCACCTATCAACTCACTACTAAGTAAGATCATCTTGATCTACATAAGATCATCTTGATCTACTTATTACATATGCTTACATGACTTAGAATCAAATGAGAAGAACTATTAAAATGAGAAGGATGAAAAATAAATATAACCACATATTAGAGATGCATCGACTTGAATTAGATGCATCCCTAATATTTTAGATGTACCCTAATATATTTTCTAGCTAAAAATTAGATGCATATACGTACATTAGATGCATTTTAGCAAGTTAGGAAAATCCTATGTATTTTTCGTCCTCTGCGTGTCAAATTTGTTGCAAGTACTACTTTGTATCGTTTTCACTTTAAAATTACTTTTGAAACTAATTGGGATGCATCTAAATGAATAGAGATGCATCTAATTCACGTCGACGCATCTCAAATATGTGGTTATAGTTATTTCTCATCCTTCTCATTATAAGTTTTCTTCTCACTGGATCCTTACCCATGCTTACATAACTTACTTCTACAACTTCACATCAATACTAACTAGATTCTAATACTTCTTAGACTTGATGATAAGAAATATTCTTCTCTTGCACTTTGAGTGGTGAAGGATTGAATCACTTGAAACAAAAGCTTATAATCTTATGATCAAAGTATTTAGAAGGATATTTAGAAAGGATTGGGCACTACAAGAAATCAGTCAAATACCCACGGTCAAAAATTGTGGCTAATAGACCAAAATTCGTGGGTAACCTTCTAATACCATGGAAAACCAACGACCACATATACATGGGTATAACCTCCGAGGGTAATTATGCACCCACAAAAGTTTCGAGTGGTGGGTAAGTTTACCCGCAGTGTAGTTGGTGGGTGATTGTGCCAACTTCGTGGGAACAATTTCTTTGGGACTTCATATGTGACCAAGAAAATACTCACAAATTCAGCCGTGTGTAATTCATGTGTACATTATCTAGAAATATATTCGTGGGTAAAATACTAAATCGTGGTAATCTATAATTGAATTTTGTGTTTCAGTTATATGAGTTACCCAACATATTACTGTCAAAAATCCATGAGAAGTATAACAAAAAACTAATAGATATGTACATGTATATAGATAACTACACGCAAAAAACTAGTATACAAATAATATGACATTCATTGGTCCATGTACAAATATTTACATCAAATTTTCCATTATGCACTAAAAAAAGAATAAACCATACGAGTAACACAACTAACATTTATTATTCCAAAAGTCTTAAATGGATGAAGTACATATCTACGTCTCATGATATATCATTTTGGAATCATCAATCCACCATAAATGTTTCTTAATTTGTAGAATCGGTCACGTCCTAAAGTGTCCCTTTTGCGTTGTTCACAGATTAATCTTCACTCGAACCCAACATCTTACTCATACCCAAAATATCAAATATACAAATATTGACAATAAGGATCGTGTGTTATAGAATAATCATGGCATTATCACGTGTATTTTATCTTGTAAAGAAATCTAGCATCAATTGATAAGAAGATAGACGAGATATTAGATATGACTTGCGGGTCGAAGGAACACAAGCCTCAAGGCACAATAACTTCTACTATATTATGATGTTAGATTATTAACTTTGTTTTAAGTAGACACTTACTTTGCTGATGACATCAACAATTGTCAAGAACAACCTATAACATAATTGATAGACAAAAGCACTAGTGTGCTTTAGTATAAGACTTTATATAACGAATTAAAACTAGAGTAAACTGCAAAAATCATCCCTGTGGTTTGTGTAAATTTGCAAGAATCATCCCTATCTCAAACGTTCAGCATTAATCATCCCCAAGTCCATAAACGTTCAGCAATAATCATCCCTGAGCACTAACGTCGTTAGTTTTATCCGTTAAGTGTTAAAATAATATTTGCCCGTTAGTCCCTCCGTTAATATTTTTTGCACCGTTAATCCTCATTTTTTAAACTGAATTATACGTTTTCGTCTGTTTTNGGTGGTGGGAAATAGATAACAATGAACAATAAACGTAAAAAAAACATATTGAAAACGAACAAAAACGGACGAGCACCGAAAAACAAAAAAAAGACACAGAACATTAAAACCCGACCGAGAACATAAAAAAACGGACGAGAACGTAAAAAATGACCCCAGAGAACGGAAAACAAAAAACGGACGAAAACGTAACAAAAAACGGACAAAAACTGTAAAAAATGGATAAAAACGGACAAAAACGGACGAAAACGTAAAAAATGGACGAAAACGTATAATTCATTTTAAAATGAGGATTAACGGTGCAAAAAATATTAACGGAGGTACTAACGGGCAAATATTATTTTAGCACTTAACGGGTAAAACTAACGACGTTAGTGCTCAGGGATGATTATTGCTGAACGTTTGTGGATTGGGGATGATTAATGCTGAACGTTTGAGATAGGGATGATTCTTGCAAATTTACACAAACCACAGGGATGATTTTTGCAGTTTACTCTTAAAACTATTAAAGAAATTAATCACCTCAGCTGGTTCCAAAATCATAAGAAATCTATCCACTATCATAGTTTGATATTGCCAGCAAGAATTAATAATGTTTGACGGAGTTAAATATTATAACTGAGAAGATTAAACTACAAAACTTTATAAATAAATAAGCGTAAGATGATGAAATTGGGCGAGAGAAAACGACAGGAAGTTGAGTATGTAAAATAATGATATTGAGTGAGCGACATTTTTGTGGTTAGAGGGGTATGGCAGTTAGAGGATTTCACTTTTTAAGGAGCCATGGAAACATGAGAGGGAAGTCAAATTTTTTACTTAAATTTCATTTTGCATAGAAGCGGGAAGTTTCTCCTCCATTAATTTCTACTACTTTGTATTTTATTTTTTTCTTTTTAGTCTAAGTATATGTATCTTTTAAAATTAATTAAAATGCTTCAAATTTAAGTAATATTGATTGTCGATAATATCCTTTAAACATAAATGCTTAAATTACAAGTTTTACTATTTTACTTTTCATTTCAAAGCAAGTTTAAATCACACGATTGTTCTACCAATACCAATCTTTACTACTTTAAAATAATAAGTTTTTAATATTGGCCAATCTCTACATGTTTATCAATTTTACAAAAAATACACGGTTTCTTTATCAATACCAGATTACACGATTACTCTTATAAAGAGTGAATGATATTCCAAAAACATAGAAGCTTAAAATTGAGTATTGCTAGTGGACTATTACTGATAGGGTTGAGCATCGGTCGAAAATCGAACCGAACAGACGAAAATCGAACACCGATTTTGTGATAACCATGAACCGAGAACTGAACCGAAATGACTCGGTTTGGTTTTGTTTTGTGTACATTCGATTAGTTCGGTTCGGTTTATATGGTTTATGTAGAGAATCTTTTAGCTCATCTAGGATAAGTTTTACAAACACAATTGATAACATATATGCAGCGGAATTAATAAGAACAGTGATGTCTAACAAGGTTTTCTTTATTTATAAAAATAACACTACTACTACTACTTGTGTACATACGCTTTTCACTAGACGACTCTCATAGGAGTTCTAGTTTTCTGGATACTAAAAACTAACACCCTACCTCTCTTTATATACTAGAGAGCTAGGGTTTACATAACTTCCCTGGGAAGCTAACTAAGAAGATAAGAATAAATCATTTAAACTTTACACATTATCTTCTAAATATTCTATTCTATCATGAAGATCTTCCATCTTTTATCTCTTCATATGTTGAATATCCAAAGCTGTCATATCAAGTCCTTGTAGTTTTGTAATCATCAAATTATAATTCCCAACAATCTTCCCCTATTTGATATTACAAAACTATCTTCAATGCTTCCCTTTAACTTGAAATCTTCTTGAACATGTCACCACATATAATATCCCCAACTTCCCCTTTTTGTAATCACATCAAATAGGGGTCTTCAGTAGATAGGTAACTTCCCCTTAAGTGGTGCACGTAGATGGTTAAACATCTTCCCCTGAAACCAATATGTTTACCATCTCTTGAATCTCGAACTCATTAGGCCATATATAATGATTACTGATGAAGAAAATTGAGTATAACCAATTTGATGAAGAAGTTGAATTTCCCAAACTTGCATCTTACATCTTGTACTATCCACGCGACTCCAAACCCATACCAAATCAACAAAATATGAGTAGACCGCAACCTCTTGATAAATCCTTAATTAAATGAGACACTGAGCACTACAACGTAACTCCTTTAAGTGATAGCAAATGTGAGCATTAAGCACCATAAAATTATAGATCTCACATCATTGCTAGATTCATCAAGTCTTTGTCACATCATTACCATACGAACAAGATACCTTCTGCCAAAAGGTATGTTAAGAACACGCACATGTGAAACTCAACTACAACATCAAATGAGTAATATTCAATCGTCTTCGTAATCACTTATTCAAATAATACCCATAACGAGCCATCTCGGTCTTTAATTGGCTTGAAATATCCATCTCTGATTTAGTGTGAAACAAGCTTATTTATTACACCCCAGTTATTCGTGTGGTCCCAGCCATTGCACGACATAACTATCTTAGACCAAGTGAGAACATAATAACGTGTGTGGTCCCGGCCATCGCACCCATCATTATGTGATGTTCTAAACAACCTGTAAACACCAAACCAAATGGAAGAAAGTAACAACCCATAAGATAATAAGAATAAACTAAAAGAATTTCCTTTTCTGTCCGAGATCCGAAACTGCGTGTCACCCGATATCTGACCATATCACCAGCATTAATAATATATATCGGATAACTCTACCAGAATTAACTGCGAAGTCAACCAGTATTAACTTTTAAACCGAGCAGTATTAACTTCGCTTGACCAGAATTAACTTATGAGAGCAGACTTAATTCTTCAACGACCAGTACTAACATTACACCGACCAGAATTAACAAATAAAGTGCAGCAGAATTAACTTTTATGTAGTACTGTCTTAACCAATCTGGTAGGACTTCCAACAGTAGCAATACTCGACCAATAAAATATTGCACTACCCCATTGTGACAACACACCATCAACAAAATTCCACCGACCCATTATGAATTCAATTAAGAGAACAATAGATCGTAGAAGCCATGTACAAACTGCCGCTTCTTGACCCACGATATAAACTTGTACGATGATAAACAATCAACAGAAGCAACAACATCCAATAGCATGAGATCTCACTGACAAATTAAATAACCCATCTTTAATCATGCACTAGGCGACACACCATCCTCAAATACTCAACCAATAAATAGTAGTAGCAATCATGTGCAACAGAATAAATCAACTTTGATATGAAATCAAGACCAGCGACAACCAATCAAAACTCAATTTATTTTGTATAAAATAATCCCTCAAATAAATCAAAATACTATTGACCTCTTTGACCAGACACAATCATTCCTTAGTCGACCACATAAATGACAAACATCAATCAAACTCATTCACAAGCCCATGTGACATTAAATTAGTACGAGGATCTTTGTATAATCAGCCAATCAAAACAAAGGTACCATGTGCATGATAATCGGAATTAATGAGGAATAATTTCCACGAACAAAAATTTGTACGAGGGTTTTAAATTATGTTTACCTTACCTCTTGCACATGACGATACGTACGGCACAGCAACCAATTATTTTCGATGATAAACCTTCTTCGAAATTGCTCTCTTTTTGACAACCAGATCTACACTTACTTTGAAACTGCTTCTCGCCCATAAGATACGAACATCAAAACCTTGAAACCCTAGATATCAAGAGCAACCTGGCTCTGATGCCACTTGTAGAGAATCTTTTAGCTCATCTAGCATATGTTTTACAAACACCATTGATAACATATACGCAGCGGAATTAATAAGAACAATGATGTCTAACAAGGTTTTCTTTATTTATTGATGAGGCAAAAAGTGTTACGCTTTTAGGGGGTTATTTAAGCCCTAATCCGTAATTATTTGATCAAATATTGCCTTAAATCGTTCCTTTTGTCATTTTAGGTACTTTGGAAAAGAAATCTGGAAAAGGAAGCATTTTGGACGTTTTTGGAGCATAAAAGTTAAGAAAATGACAAAGTCTCAAAATATGCTGGAAAAAGTACCTGACAGCGTCACACTTTACCAGGTGACGGTGTCACTCTTTGACAACAAGGTGGATGATTTTTGCACTAGACGCCTCTGAAAGATTTAGGAGAATTAAAGCGTGATGGCGTCACGTGTTACTGGATGTAGGCCTTCATGTTATAGCACAAAGGGAGATGGCCCAGAGAAGTTTAAAGAGGGATGGCGTCAGAAGTGGATTTGAGCAATCCGAGAAGAGTTTTGGCGGCGAGGTGACGGCGTCACCCTCTATAACGTGACGCCGTCAGATTGTAAAATATATATATATATATATATA
>LBNU01005117.1:12662-26675 GCA_014162995.1 Artemisia annua
ATTAGAGTAGCCTTTAGCCTAACGAACACTATTCCCTGCGAGAGAACGATCAATCCCCCGGTACTTGCCACTACACTATACTACATCGGTCAGGTACACTGCCTGGTGGGGATTGCAAGCTTCTCGAGATCCCTCGAGAGGTAAAACGTAGTGCGTGTTGCAATCCACGCGCATCAATCATACCAGTATTTTTAATCATCATTCTTCAATATTGTCCAATAGATGAACAAATTGATTACCATAAGAGCTGTTTCATCCTCTTCTTCAACTTCCATACCATGATCCAGCATTCTCAGCATCAAATCGCTTGTAAGAGGATATCTCTTATCTGCAAGCATGTAGATCATTGTACCATCTTCCAGCTCTAAGGCATGAACACCAGCATTTGCAAAGAATCTCCAGCTATGAATTTCCCATACTTCTTGATTCTTCCAAATATCATCTGTGCTAGTTTCTTCTGTTTCCCACATAGTAGTCAAATCTCCCAGCAATACTACACCAATTCCTTTGAGTAAATTATCTCCAAAGTGAGCTTGAATTTGTTGAAATAGATCATACAAATCTTCTCTGTCTATCAGTGCAATATATCAACCAGTAGATTAAATGCTCTGTAGCTTTTATCTTCTCTATGGAAAACAAAGTAATCACCATCCTTTTCTGATTCAACAACCTCTATGTCAGATATCTTGGATTTGATTTTAGAATCCATCTTGGGAAGCTCAAAATCCATAGGTCTAAGATAATTTCTCAGTTCATCAACAGTGTCAGCTCTTAGCTCTATTGTAGGTTTAGACTTCTTTGATGACTGTGACTTAGTTATTGTTCTCTTTCTTTTGTTGCTAGCGTCCATCAACTTCCTTCCTTCTTCAGTATCAAAACCAACAATGCCATCTACTTGTCTTTGATATTCAGCTCTGACAGCATCATATAGTTCTTTCATCTGTGAATGATTTAACTTTTTCAAACCCTTGTATCCTCTTCCTTTCAAATCGCTCATAAAGAAATTTCGTTCTTGAGCCTTTGTCATTGGTTTCTTGAACTTCATTGGTTGAACAGCAGCTTCTTGTCTTTCTTTTTCAGCATCAAGATCTTCTTGTAATATTCTCTTAACAGCTGCTTCACGCTGAGCTTCTTGATAAGCTCTGATCTGCTCCATAGTAAATAATTTCTTTTTCTTCTTCTTCTCTGGTTCCACTAAGATTCCTTTTCCTTTATCTTTAGGATCTTGAGCAGGCTTAGGAGAAGGTTGCAGATCTTGAGATTGTTCAACTCCAGGAATAGTAATACCTCTAGGTTTTGACATATTCAGTAGCATCTCAGCAATAGTGTCATCATCACTATTCGACTTTATAATCTCTTCTTCTTCCTGAACTGGATTGGATGGACCTACATCATCTTCAAAATTTATGGTCCTTGGTGTGACTAAATGTTGTCTCAGAGTACCTTGAGCAGTATCTTGATTAACAATACCAACACCAGTATCTTCCAAGTCCAATTCTTCTGTATCACCACTTCTGACTTGAGTGTCAGCTTCTTGAAGATTTACTTGCTCAGTCTCATCACTTTTTCTATCAACAATATCTTGATGAGGGATTTGATCTTCAAGTGGTGTCTGTGGAATATGAATAACATCATCTTGATCAACAGCATCAGTACTTTGATCAACAATCTTTTCATCCAGAGTCGTTTGATCAACAATATCTTCATTTAAAGCATTTTCATTACCAGCATCTTCATTCAAATTCATATCTTCCTTATTCCTCCCCAATGTGAATGAAGATAGCTTTCTTAGTTTCCTCTTCTTTGACTTAAACTTCTTGTGACCGTCTGAAGGATGTTGAATAAAAGACTTAACTAATTTCTTCAAATTCTTGTACTTCTTTTGAAAAACTTTCAAAGCAACAGCTTGATCATCATAAGCTCTCTTCAATCTCCATAACTCTCTAGTCAAAGCATAATTGTCCATAACTTCATCTTCATCAGGTGTGTTCTCAGGAGCCATCACTCCCTCATCTTCTCCAGATGTCTGAATTCCATCTGTGGAAGTATAATCATTGGGGTTGGGTGGTTGATTGACACCATGATCTGAGTCTTCCAAAGCAGTACCTTGCAGAGAAGCAGTCTTTTCTGTGGAAATAGTCTTTTCAGGAGAAGCAGTCTTTTGTGAAACTTCATGAACAGTTGAAGAAGCAGTATGGTGTGAAACATCTGCTCCTTGTGAAAAAGACTTCTCAGAATGGTGAGATGGAGTTGGAGCAGAATCTCCTTGTTCAGATTTAGCCTCTGAATCTTCCTGAACAGCATCTCGAACAGCTTGTGCAACCTCCAACGTGTAATCAGTGAGAGGTGTATTTGAACCAGAGAACTTATCACTCTTTGTAGCCATGAAGGTAAACACCTTATCAGGTAAGATAACAACAGGTAAATAATCTTGAGGCTTGGGAACACCTTCAAGCTGTTTGTTCAAAAAGACTTGAATAAACCTTGGATACATCAATAATGGTTTATTGTTCTTGATGTGATTAAGCATCCCATTGAGAATCATCCAGGAAAAATTGAATGGCTGATTGGTTGCCAATCCTACCAATGCAGAGGCTATGGATTTGGGAAATTCATTCCAGCCAGTACTCTTGCTACACAGACAATGAAGTAGGACATGAATCAAGTACTTCCAATGAGGACTGAATAAGGGCTTTTCAAAAGTAAGTTTGCGAAGGGAACCCTCATATCCAAGATCCCTAAGTGTATCCCAAATAACCTCTTTAGCAAAGCAAGCAGTACCTTCTTCATCATTAAACTGAAGGTCTANGGATTTGGGAAATTCATTCCAGCCAGTACTCTTGCTACACAGACAATGAAGTAGGACATGAATCAAGTACTTCCAATGAGGACTGAATAAGGGCTTTTCAAAAGTAAGTTTGCGAAGGGAACCCTCATATCCAAGATCCCTAAGTGTATCCCAAATAACCTCTTTAGCAAAGCAAGCAGTACCTTCTTCATCATTAAACTGAAGGTCTACTCGGATTTGAGCCTCTGTAATGCGAATAGCACGCCCAGAAACCTTTGCAGTGATAAACCAAACATCATTCTCCTTCCATCCAGCTTTAGCAGTGGCCCAAAATTCTTGGATCCAAGGTCCAATAACATCAAGGTTGACCAGAATAGCATAATTGATTGTAGACCCAGTGAGAAAATCAATTATATTATGAAAATCGGCATTGGATTCAGTCTTGTCTAAATTGGCCACCATATTGTGACGGTTACAAGTGGGACGAGCCATTTGTGTAGGGTTTGTGAGAGTAAGTTGTAGAAAAACGGCGAAGGTAACTTGTGGAAAAAGTGGAATGAAAATTATAAAGAGAGAAGGGCTGGTAGGGTTAAGTAAATATGGGTAAGATTTAAAAAATCAAATCCCATGAAATACTCAATCTGTTATTTTTTAACCTTATCTCTTTCCAAGAAATCAAATAATAGTTACCATAAGGTTTTGACCGTTATATGATAACAGTACTTCCACGTCAGCACAACATTACCTTCATATAGCCGTTGAGCAATACTTTCAGCATTTAAAACCCATCTGCCTATAAAAAGACTCTTTATCCACATGTATCTTCATCACAAATTCAACTCAAAAACTTCTAAAACCTTTTAGCATCTTGCATAACATCACAATGAGCAAATCACCATTTGTATACATCTCATCAGATACTGATTCAGACTCTAGTGATACAGAGATAAAGTATTACTCTGATTCGAGTTCTGATTCTTCAACACCAGGATGGAGTAGCTATTTTCCTCCTATTGCAATAGGTACATCCCAGAGAAACACCAAAAGAAAGACACCAATTGCTGATCCTGCTACACAACTAGCCAAAGAACTGCCAATAGCTTTGACTCAAGCCTTGGAATCTGCAATGAAGAACATGAATTGGTCTGCTCAAGAAGGCCCAAGTGAGAAGCCATCAAGGTCAGAACGTCCTCCAAAGCAAGTGCTGTTTCTTCCATGCCCAAAGATGCAGGCAGCATTTGAAGAGAAAAGGAAGAAGGCTCAGAAAGCAAAGCACAACTACAAGGGAAAAGGGAAAAAGCCTATGGAGTAGGTTTTCTAGGTTGTAGTAGGGTTGGTGTAGGTAGTTTTAATGTGTATCTCTGTTGGTGTAATGACTATGTCTTTAAGATGAATGTACTGTGACCTTTAATGAATAAAAGTACTGTTTCTTTAAAAGTACTGTTCCTTTGAATGAATGAATAATGTAGCCTCCCCTCAAATTAGAAACAGCTGCTAATGCCTCCCCTCAAAAGCAGGCCTAAAAATTAATCATCTCAATACTTACCACTAAATGCTTAAATCTTGAAACATCAAAGCCTTTAGTAAGTAGATCTGCTACATTATCATCTGTATGAATCTTGACCACATTAATCAACCTGTGCTCATAACAATCTCTAATGAAGTGATGTCTAATCTGAATGTGCTTGGTCTTTGAATGATATACTGGATTCTTCACAATACAAATAGTACTCTCATTATCAATGTTGATAGGAGTATTCTTGAAATTGAATCCATAATCCAAAAGCTGATTCTGCATCCAAAGCACTTGTCCACAACAACTTATAGCTGCAACATATTCTGCTTCAGTAGATGAAGTTGCTGCAATCGTTTGTTTCTTACATTGCCATGAAACTAATCTTCTTCCAAGATATTGGCATCCACCAGTGGTTGATCTTCTATCAAAGTTATCTCCAGCATAGTCACTATCTGAAAAGGCTTCCAAGTGAAAAGGTGACTCCTTAGGATACCACAATCCTAACTTAGGTTGATACTTGATATAAGAAAATATTCTGTGAACAGCATTCATGTGTGAAACCTTGGGTGAAACTTGATATCTTGCACATAAACAAACTGCAAACATAATATCAGGTCTTGATGCAGTTAAGTACATGAGACACCCAACCATTGATCTGTAAAGCTTGACATCTACTGGATTTCCATCTTCATCTTTTCCAAGTGAGTTTGAGGATTTAATAGGTGTAGTTACTGGCTTGATAGAGTTGAGGTTAAACTTCTTAAGAGTGTCAGTGACATACTTATCCTGACTTATGAAAATACCAGTACTTGACTGTTTAACTTGAAGCCCCAAGAAGAAAGTTAACTCACCCATTGAACTCATTTGAAATTCTTTCTGCATAAGTTCTTCAAACTCTTTCACCATGGACTGTTTTGTAGCTCCAAAAATAATATCATCCACATAGACTTGAACTAGCATGATATCCTCTTTGTCTCTTTTAATGAACAAAGTCTTATCAATGGCTCCTCTCCTGTAGCCATGTTGTAACAGAAAATTTGAAAGTCTTTCACACCAAGCTCTAGGGGCTTGATGAAGACCATACAGTGCTTTAACAACTTTGTAGACTTTGTTTGGATGTTCAGGATCTTCAAAACCAGGGGGTTGTTTCACATAAACCTCTTCTGAAATCTTGCCATAAAGAAAGGCACTTTTGACATCCATTTGATAAACTGGAAATCCCATATAAGAAGCAAAAGCAAGAAACAATCGTATAGCTTCAATTCTTGCTACAGGAGCAAAGACTTCATAATAATCAACTCCTTCTTCTTGTCTGTAACCTTGGGCAACCAGTCTTGCTTTCTTCTTGATGACATTACCTCTTTCATCTCTTTTGACTCTGAAAATCCATCTTGTACCAATTACCTTCATCCCATCAGGTAAATCACATAAGAACCAAACTTCTTGAAGTTTAAATTGTAGAAGTTCTTCTTGACAAGCTTCAAACCAACTTTCTTTGGATAGGGCTTGCTTTATATTCTTGGGTTCTTCTTGAGAGATGAAACAAGCAAATAAACAAGTCTGTTGATCTTTATGATTCAATCTGTTTTGCTTATAAATAAAGCTAAGTAAAGCAATTATGAGGCTTAGTGATGCTTTTATCTTTTGATCTTGTAAGAACACCAGAAGTAGGAGAACCAATAATCTTGTTTGTAGGATGATTCTTATGTACTCTTGAAGTGTGAGTTGTTGGTATAATAAGATCATCTTCTAAATTTGTGAGATCAGGACCTTGTTCACCAAAAGTTCCTTCATCTTGCAACTCATCATCTGATTCTTCACATGGAGGCATGGATGAACTAGGCCAATCTTCAGTATTTGTCCAATAATTTGACTTGATTCCCCCAGAAGAGCTTTCATCTTGAGTAGCAGTACTTTGATCCAAAGTACTAGGATCCAAAATACTGTTCTTCAAGGTTCTGTCAGTAGAAGTTTTTGTTTGTTCTGCTTCATAAGCTCGTCTTAGATCATCTTCATAGGACTTTGCAAGTGTTTCTTGAAAAAGCATCCTATTTAATTCATCTTGTATAGCTTGATCTTCATCAGAATCTGTTGTAGTTGAATCAACAGTATTTTGCTTATCATTAGTAGCACCTTGGTTTTTATTGACAGTACTTTGTTCTTTGTCAGCATCTGTAGGGCTAATATTGACACCATGAACTATGAACTGTGAATTTTCTTCTTCTGAATGGACAGCTTGATTCTCCCCCCTAACAGGCACATAGTTCATCAAAGGAGTCAAAATATCAAGATCAAACATCCAATCAGGACCTTTACCTTTCTGATTTGGTTGATCTTCAAGGAATTCAACATGAAGACAGTCTTGAACCTTCTTTGTAACTTTGTTATACACCCGAAAACCCTTACTATTTGTAGAATAACCCAATAGATATCCTTCATCAGACTTGCCATCAAATTTTCCCAAATTGTCATTAGTATTGAGGATAGTAAAAGGACATCCAAAAGGCTTCATAAAACTGATACTAGGTTTTCTGCCCATCAACAATTCATAGGGTGTTTTCATCTGAGGTTTTGTGATAGAAACTCTATTCAAGATGTAGCAAGCAGCACTTACTGCTTCAGCCCAAAACTGAATAGGTAAGAGTGAATCTGCAAGCATAATTCTAGCTGCTTCTATCAAAGTTCTGTTCTTCCTTTCTACAACTCCATTCTGCTGAGGAGTTCTTGCAATACTGAATTCCCTCTTGATCCCTTTGTTGGCACAAAAATCATCCATAAGCTTGTTCTTGAACTCAGTCCCATTGTCACATCTAATACCTCTAACCTTGTGTCTTAATTGATTTTCCTGGGAGATGATTAAATCATGAATGGCATCAAAAGTCTCATCTTTAAATCCCAAGAAAAAGACCCAACTAAAACGACTGCAATCATCTCTAACAACTAAGCAGTACTTTTTCTTATTTAGGCTTGAAACAGAAACAGGCCCAAATAGATCCATATGCAACAGCTCCAAAGGTTCTCTAATAGTTCTTTCCCCAAGCTTCTTACAGGAAGCTTTATGTTGTTTACCCTTCTTGCAGGCCAAGCATGATTGATCAGTCTTGAAAGTTTTGGAACGTAAACCACGAACTAGATTGCCTCTAACTAACTTGTTGATGTTCTTGAAGTTCACATGACCTAGTCTTCTGTGCCATAGATGTGACTGATGCCTTAGCTACCAAACAAGTAACCTTATCGGTAGTCTGAATATTCTTCATATCAATGATGTACACATCATTGGTCCTTGGTGCCCGTAGGACCACTAAACTTTCATCTACGAGCTTGAATAGGTGAGAGAATTAAACAGTCTGTATCAGTGAACAAGACAGGGTGCTTCTTGTCACAGATCTGAGAAACTGATATTAAATTGAACTTGAGCTCCTTCACATAGCTAACATTCTCAAAATCAATCTTGCCAGTCTTGATAGTTCCTTTGCCAGTAATTCACCCTCCAGTAGCATCATCCCCAAAGGCAACTTTTCCTCCAAAAAATGGCTTAAAATCTGACAGAATCTCCTTTTCTCCTATCATGCTTCCAGAGCAACAACTATCAACAATCAAATGATCTTTAAGTTCCTCTTCTGGGTTGCCCTACACAAAGATAAGAAAGTTAGTTTCTTTTAGGAACCCAAGCCATTACTGACTTGTGTTCCCCTTGTGGAGTCACATACTTAAATTCTTTAACTATGTAATTCCCACTATCTTTTAAAACATGATCAATAACTTTCTTTTGTTCAAAAACAGTATCTTTGTTAGGAAAATAACTTTCTTTCGGAACAACATGTTCAATTTCACCCACACTTGCTGAAAGTACTGGTTGGTCCCCAGCAGTACTTTCCTTTTTGACCCACATAGTTTTAACTTTTTGGGTTTTGGTCTGTGGTTTAGGTACTCGTTTGTAAGGCCTCTTATATGTAGTAAAATTGGTATCATGGCCAAGAGATCGTGTTGTAACATTTGATCTTACATTAACAGTACCTTGATTTGGTGAAGTTTTCCTAACAGTCTTTTGAGCAGAAACTGTTTTTGGTTTACCAGTACCTTGAAAAAACTGACCTGAAGGTACTGGTTGTTTGGAAAAAGTTCTTTTCTGTTGAGGGTACCTATATGATGTTGCAGAATTACTATGGTTAACCCTCCTAGAATAGTTCCAAACTGGTTTGGGCGAAGCTGGCTTAGTCTCTGTAGGCCTATGATGAGCAGTTTTGGTCTTTGGGTACTGACTTAAATAATTTGAATGTAAGTTACAATCTTTTATCAAATGAGTAGGACTATAACAAACAAAACATAATTTTTGATTCATTGACCCAAATCCTGTTCTTTGATGTTGATATCCAAGACCAGTGTGACTTCTAGGTGAAGTATGAGAAGAGTTTCTAAAGTTAGCAGTATGTTGAAAAGAAGGAACTGCTGAGTGACTAGCAGTCCTTTGATTATAGTGAGAAAATACTGCTGGTTTTGAAAAAGGTTTAGAGAAACTCTTTTCATGGACATTATTCCCCGAGTCCCTAGTATTCCCATGATTCTTAAGAATCTCAACTTTGACCTCTGGTTTATTTGAAGTAGAGTTACCCTTAAGCTTATTCCTAAACTCTAGATTGTCTACCCCAAAACAAGAAACATCCTTTCTAGGTGGTTGAAAAGTTCCAGTGGTAGGAGGAACAGCATGATACCCTTCATCTTTCTTAAATGCAGGAGGTGTTGGGCTTATGGGTTCCTCATCACTAGATGTGTTTTCCTCTGAACAGGTTTCAAATTCACTAGTTGAGAGTTCTTCTGACTTAGCTTCTTCCTTAGGACTAGGTGTGGTCTCATCTGAGCTACTATATTCAACACCATAACCTAGACCAGTTGTAACACTTGCTCTCCTTTGTTTTTCACAAAAACTTACATGAGAAAGACCAGCTTTGTTCCAACTATCAAGTTTTTCTAACAAATCGTCTCTTTCCTTAGTCATCTTTTCTAACTCAGACACCTTACAACCTAACTTCCATTCACTTAACTTTAATTGATAATCCTGTTCCTGATATTTTTCTGCCCAAGCTACTTCATTATTTTCATGTGTAATAATCTTAGCTTCTAAGGACTCTTAAGGTTAATTGATAACCTAGGACTTCAGACCTAGCTTTATTATGGTTATCTCTTTCAGTCACATAGTTATTAAGAACCTTTTGATACACATCATTACACTTAGAGCATACCTCAGTAGCAGAAGGTGAAGTAGGTGCAGTAGCAACTAAAGCTAGCAGGACAGGTGCTTCTTCATTCTCCATGCTCCAGTCAAAGCCTCCAAGGTCTTCAGTGGAATCCAAAGCAGTACATCCTGGTTCCTCATCAAAAGCTGTGCTCCAATCATATTCCTCCATTGCAACCATAGAGAGAGTGACTGGTTCATCATCAAATTCAGCATTCCAGTCAATCTTTGATAGATTTTCTTGAGCCACAAAAGCCTTTGGTTTTGGTTCAGGAAGCTCTTTGAGTTCAACCTTGGGTTTCTCAATCATCCTGTTAGCTTGGTATTTGGCAAACTTACATTCTCTTGCAAAGTGACCAGTCTTTTGACAGTTAAAGCATTCTATCTTAGACTTGTCAAATGCAATACCCTGTTTGGCTTTGAAATCAATGCCTCTTCCTGTCTTCTACATAAACTTCTTGATCCTAGCAATGATCATAACAACTTGCCATCGGATGTCTATCTCTTCTAGATCATCTTCTTCAATCTGCAACAGGTCTTCTTCATAGGTAACAGGTAAAGTAGCTTGTTGAGCAAAGAATGAGCACACAACATCATCACAATTGATGTTGTTTGAGGGTGGTGAAGTGGTAGTGGACACAGTTGAGTAAACATCACCAACGGTACTGTGAACTGGATAAGCAGTACTTTTAATGGAAGTACTCCTTGACTTGGCAGGAGACACAAAAGCAATATTGGTGGTTGATGAACCTGATCTACCATTTATCTCATGCTCATACACCTTCAAGTTATTGTATAAGTCATCAAAATCCATAGTAGCCAAATCAGGTTGACCTCTGATCATTGTAGCAATGACATGCCAGATGGATGGCAAACTCCTTAGAAACTTCAAGTTTGCATCTTCAGTTGTAATTGGGACACCATGTATCTCTAGCATACTGAGGAGATTTTGAAATCTCTCATAGGCAGCATCTAATCCTTCTCTCTCTCCAACAACAAAGGTTTCAAACTGCTGCTTCAGCAAACTTCTGTGCATCTTCTTGGAAGCATCATTACCTCCAAATCTTGTTTTGATAGCAGCCCACAGTTGTTTAGCATCCTTAGCATTGTGAAACTTAAGTAGATGACCATCAGGAATAGCAGACAACAGTATGTTGAGAGCTTTGTCTTGATTCCTCTTCACAGTAGCTGATAGTTGTTACTGAGGTGGTTTAGGCTGTCCAGGAATGACAGCAGGTTCTTCAATAACCTGATTACCATTAACAATGATATTCTAGAGTGCAGAGTCAGTAATAGCAATGTACTGCGTCATCCTCCTGCTCCATAGATCATACTCACCCTTCTTGACTATGGGAATTCTGACAGTGGTGATGGATGGCATTGGTTGAGGTTCAGGAGTAGTCATCTTGTAGGTTTGAGTAAGAAAATCGGCTTACTTAAGGTTTTAGGGTTTCTTCTTAATCAGAGTTTCCACACAAGCTCTGATACCACTTGTTGGATCGTTATACTCTGACCAAACTACTTAATTATAGCTTGTTAAGGTTTAGTAATCTTGGATAAATCCTAAACTACTAATGGTGAAACATTGAATTACTCTATTAAGTATGCGGAATTACTTAACAAAGCTAAGAAGAATTATCACAACTTCAACACTTTATATTAACCAAACTTTGAATCTGCTTATCGAATACAGACTCACAAACAACCCTAATATCTTCTCTAAAATCATATCTCTAATAATGACCTAGGGATCCTTTTATAGGCACAAGGAAAACCCTAGTCGGTTACAATACTTGAACGACAAGTATACTAACTCTAACTGCAGAATATTCTAGATTATACATAATATTCTAATCTAATCTTCAGTATTTATCTTCAAGCAGTCTTTGACTTATCAACGAGCAGTACTTAGATCAACAGTAGTACTTTGACTTTAAACACTTTAGCAGCACTTTAGTCTTCAACAGTCTTTAGCAGTACTTTGATCTTTTATATCCCAACACATCCTATACGGTAACTTGATTGAACATCTTAAGAAACATGAATCGGATGTGTACTATGATTATATGGTTGTATTTAATGCATAAGCAAATTCTAGTGATCCCATGTTAGGAGCTTTAAGTCGGCTCGACATAGGAGTGAAGTAGGAGCTTATAGTGTTAGGGAAGATTGTACACGGCCTTACGAATGGTTTAAAGGAATACAACCCGTCATCCACACAATTACAACAAACCAATTAACCGGTAAAAGATAGCTAGGGAGTAAGGAAATCTAAGTAAACACATTTTTCTCTCATATAAGTTTCACAACCATTTACTTTTTCTTCTTATTTTATTTTAATTGCATAAGTAGAAATTTGGGTTAGTTGACTAGCAACTAATTCCGCCCACTCTTCCAAAACCCGAGATTTTTACTTTCTTTCATAAAATATAAAAATACAAAAAGAATCATCCCTCAACCCTTAGACATAATTAGAGTAGCTTTTCAAGCCTAACGACACTATTCCCCGAGAGAACGATCAATCCCCTCGGTACTTGCCACTACACTATACTACATCGGTCAGGTACACTGCATGGTGGGGGTTGTAAGCTTCTCAAGATCCCTTGAGAGGTAAAACCTAAGTGCAAAGGTTGCAAAACCCACGCATAAAGTTTTTGG
Source organism: Artemisia annua (assembly GCA_014162995.1). NCBI lineage: Eukaryota > Viridiplantae > Streptophyta > Magnoliopsida > Asterales > Asteraceae > Artemisia > Artemisia annua. Next base: position 24,858 of record LBNU01005117.1, read on the forward strand.
CGCCGCTGTCGGGGAGTAGTTATTGCTTAGGTTGAAAATTTTATTTTTACTTAGGTCTACTCATTAGAATCCCTTCTAGTGAGATTTTTATTTTTATTTTTCTAGGTTTTCTTTAGTCTATCTTCTTCTTTGTGTTTCTGTTCGTATTAACTTGTCCATAAATTATTCCGTTTGCCATTATGGAAAGCGCGAATCCACCCCTCACACCTGACGAAGTAGCGTCATTGCGATACCAAATCGAAAGTGAAATTAGGGAGCTTAGAGAGCTTAATAGTTTATTTGATGCTCAATTAGATCATGTACTTAATGACCTAGCAGGCGCCATATATGCAAGCAAGGACTTAGAATATGATGATTTTAAGAATTCTGGAAGTTTAATGGAATGGGGAGACGAGAGAGTAGGTGATGAATATTTTAATCTTTACCCCACTAAGGAAGAAATCGCCTATTACAATAATATAATTGATAACCCTTGCTCTCCCTTCGTTAAGATTGACCCAAAGATGAAAAGAGGTAACCTTTGGAACGTTAAGATACCATGCATGATTAGATTTAAATACGTTGATCACGCTTACATTAATTTTGAATCCCCAATCAAAGTTATGTCTTCAAGTGTCTATAATAATATGGTGAATAGAAGGCTTAAACCTAGGAAAGACCCCAACTATCCCAGTGGAATTTGTAATTTTGTCGGGAGGGTTAGAGATTTACATATTTTAGTTGGGAACTTTACATACGTCACTGACTTCATGATTGTTGAGGACTTAGCTAGTGTTATAGATTTTAGCTTATTTCATGTCGTATTAGGTAAGCCGTTCGTAGAAGAGTCCAGGTTAAGTTATGATAAAATAGAAGGGATAATTCAGTTTTCTAATGGGACCGATAGGATCACATATACAATGCCTAAGAGGATGAAGGAGTTTCGTTTTGTGCCCCAACTAGATAAGGATAACATTGGTGCAATTGAGGATATTAATGAAGAAGATAAGAGAAAAGGAATGGATTATGTGTGGGAAAAATGGAGCCTTTTCTATAAGGATTGCTTAACCCTTGGGCCTAAGTATAAGGTTGATAGAGAGATTGCAAAAAAGGTTGTAGAGGCAATTGAGAAAAAGGTAAAGAGCCTTTACAAAGGGTATTTGCAATCGGACCCGGAATTTGAGACATATGTTAGAGGTGACCTAGAGACCATGACCAACGATGAAGTCACGTACTAGAGAGTGACTTTGAGTCTAGCTACAAGACTCGTTAATAAAGAAAAGCGCTTCTTCGGAGGCAACCCAAGCTTTATTTGTTTTGTGTGTTTGTTTATTTGAATTTATTTGTTTCCGTATGTATGTTTTATTTTTATTTCTAATAATGCATGTTTCAAACTTAAAATGTGAAAATGCTTTATTTTGTTTTTAACTTCGTCTTAACTACATATAAAGGTATTTTGAAAAAGATAAGTGTAAGGAAAATCAAATTGGTTTATAAGAACGAATTGGAACATGAATTGTAGCAATATAAAATAAACATACATATTAGTATTTGTCCGAGTCAAATGCTTGTATCGAGTCATAATGAAATTTTGCAGGATTCCAGGAACTAAGGTAATTGTTTTTCCAGAAATTTTCCAGAAACTAAACATAAGGATTCTGTCAGATTAATTCTGACGACGTCAGCCTTTAAAAGCTGACGGCGTCAGATACTGATTCCAGAAAAAGTTTTTAAAATTTAGTTTTTCTGTCGGATTATAAAAATTACTGCATCTTTAATTCCAGGAATCTGCAAAATTTTCATTCCACAAGCATTATATCCTTATATAGATTTTGCCGC
>LBNU01005117.1:45362-60373 GCA_014162995.1 Artemisia annua
GTAGGAATCGGCTTGACCACTGAACATAGTTACCTGGCGTAAGCATTGGTGGTATGTCAAGAGATCCGGCTTCATGACGAGATTGTTGACTAGTGATAGCTTCACACATTTGATCGAACCAATGGGTTTGCTTAGGTTGTGGTAAGGCGGTTTGCATGTGCGGTTATAAGTACGGTTGATGTTGCACTTGATGCATTAAGAGTTGATTTTGAGGGTACATTGACGGTTGTTGATACACTTGTTGAATTAATTGAGGATGCGGTTGTTGTTGTGGATATTGTGATTGTTGTTGTTGTTGTTGATTGTAGAAGTAGAATTGAGGTCGAGACATGATGATTTGTAGGTTGTTTTTGAAGATTAGTTGTGAGTGTCGAAAACAAAAGTCCAAACTTTGCAAAAAATTGAACACTTTGTTACTCGCTGAGTTAGACAATTGAAACTCGCTAAGAAAATATATTCCTTACTCGCTAATTTCGAACTCCAAACTCGCTGAGATAAAATGATACTCGCTATCTGAAACCTGATACTCGCTATGTTGATACTGATACTCGCTAGAAGAGAAGTGATACTCGCTAACTAAGGTTTGATACTCGCTAGCTACAGTTTGATACTCGCTATCACAATTCCTTACTCGCTAAAATTAGAGGATACTCGCTAGCTGAAAACGGTTGCTGATCAGAATATTGGTGAGGAAAGTAGTTAGAAGAAGGTGGTTGAGACATTATTGATGACATTTCTCTCCCCCCTTGATTGTTACGATGGAATCGGAAGAATCACACCAAAATGTCACACGCAAGGTCGAGATAGTGATTTCGTAATTTCCCTCCAAAAATGAATGTGAAAATTTTCTCTCCCAAAATTTGAAAATCACTTAGAAATGCAATTTTAAGGTAACAGGAAAAATTTGAGTTTTAAAAATTTTGATGCCAAATTTTACCGAAAAAATTTGAATTTTGGCCTAAAAATTCGAATTTTGGGCCAAAATTTTCACCGTTATACCAAAATTTGAATGGCGTTTTCACAGAAAGTACAGAAAATATAAATACCATCATTAAGCAATACACCTGAATTAAGAAAGTCACAACTTGTGCGTAATTCATTAGTAGTTAGTAAAAATAAAACCTAAAAAATTCAAAATTAAAATCTGTAAAAATCATCAGGTCAGTCGATACGCCACATCCATGGAAAGGGATGCGCCGTATCGAGCCTGAAATTGGTATGAATCAGAAAATAAGATGCGTCGTATCCTTAACCAAGGATGCGTCGCATTAAATAAACTGACATAATGTTTTAAAGTTTAGAAAGAAAATAAAAGTAGGTTGTTATCGTAGATTAGAGTGAGTGTCGAAACGGAATCCCAAACTTGCAAACAAAAACTTTCTTACTCGCTAAAAGACTTGATACTCGCTACTGAAAGTTCCTTACTCGCTGAGAAAAATTGATACTCGCTAGAAAACTTCCTTACTCGCTAACTGAGAGTTTATACTCGCTATGTAAAATCTGATACTCGCTATGTTTGAAACTTGATACTCGCTAAAAATAAGGTTGATACTCGCTATGGAATATTGATACTCGCTAGAGAAAGAATTGATACTCGCTAAATAAGGTTTGATACTCGCTAGCTACAGTTTGATACTCGCTATCACAATTCCTTACTCGCTAAAATTAGAGGATACTCGCTAGCTGAGAAACAATACTCGCTAAGAAAGTTTGTATACTCGCTAGCATAAATTCCTTACTCGCTAATACGATAAGGAAAACAGGCTTACTCGCCAAGAAAGTGAGGATACTCGCTAGGAAACTTGCAAACTCGCTAAACCCTAGTTTTCAAACTCGCTAAACCCCAAATAACGTACTGATCAAATTTTTTCTTATCTAAATGAGTACCAAACTAACTTTTAAGCAAGTCTAATGTAATATTAACCTTTAAACACTAATGAAATACCAACTACCCAAATATAACGAGTACAAACATCATCCAAACGAGACCAAAAACTAACCCAAACTAATCTAAACAACCTCTAATATCCCTAGGCGAATGATACCACTTGTTAGGTCACCATGTTATAGCATAAACAACCAAAGATACATGAATGAATAAGAAACAAGAATGGAGAAGAAGAAGAGAAGAAGTTGGAAGGAACTCTACAAATAATATGATGAAAATGATAATGTATTAATGAGAACCAACAAGCCTTAATGAAGGCTTATACATAGTATTTATAGGGGAGTCCAAGGGTCTCTAGATTCTTCTCCATACTTTACACTACTAGCCCTTGGACTTCCACTTGTAGTAACATTACAGCATAAACTTTCATAACTAAGTAATTAAATGTAAACATAATAAGTCAAATATAGCAACCTATCATAAACTAATGACCAACACTTGAATAACGTGAAACGTGTTCCTAACAGATACTACATTCGTGTAGTTAGATTTACTACATGATAAGAGGCATTAGGATAACCCATGTTTCACACCCGTATTATAATTACATTGACTTCATTGGTCAAGTAATTCTCCCACACCCTTAGCGTTGTACTCATTTTTAGTACACGATACCCCTAGTACACCCCTCCGAGCCTATCTTTTCGTTTCTAACTTTAAGCATTTTACTTAAAGGAAGAATTTGTTTACAATCCACCCAAATGTACACCCAAATCGCCTTAGCCTACCTTGTATGCACTCATCTTTAGTGCATTATTGTGACAACATTTGTTTAACCCTTAGTTAATTGTCTTATTACTTACATGGTTGCTAAGTCGAGTCATATCCTTTTACATATTGTTTTGGGACGATTGGAACTCATGGGTAAAGTACTAATGTAATGGAGTAATGGAGATGAAGTCAATTATTACCCCCATATGTATGTTAATTTATTTTAAAGTACTCCAAGTTTTTCTATTATCTTAATTCGAGTCATTAGAATAGTTAATTGTAAAGTAGGTAAAAGTTCAAGTGTAGGGGGAGAACCGAGGCCCCTATGATGTATTATTTTGGATGGTAGGACAAGAGTGTGTGAAAAAAAAATCGAAAAACAAGAAAAACAAAAAAAATTGGAAAAATAAAAGTAGAAAAAACATACGGACTACCATCCCGTTTCATTTTATCTTTTTTTATGTTTATGTCATTTTCTTTCTAGCTTAAGTCGACTCAAGTCTTGGCTTAGCAACGCCACCTTGTGCATGTATTTGATCAAGATAATTAACTCGCCACCACTAAAAATACCCTTTATTCCAACCAAACCGTGTTTATCATATCCCTACACCTAACCTTATAACCCTTTGTAAAGCCCTCTTTGATAGTTTATCTTAGGTGCTTACGCCTAGTGGAGAAGGTTTTTGATCCTTTCCCAAACCTATGGTAATATGTTTGCTATGACAGGTAGTGAGTGATATTTCTTCCATTTCCATTTAGTTATATAGGTTTATAACACCCGAGAGATGAGAGTATCCAAACACTATTTGTGAGGTGCTAGTGTATGATTTCCGTGCTTGTTATGACTAGGTTTGAATAACTATTTGTTGTAATTACTTTTATATTCGTGTTAAATGACACCTATCTCATATTTTGATTGGAATAAAAGCGCATTTGCTTGAGGACAAGCAAATCTCAAGTGTAAGGGTATTTGATGAGGCGAAAAATGTTACGCTTTTAGGGGGTCATTTAAGCCCTAATCCATAATTATTTGATCAAATATTGCCTTAAATCGTTCCTTTTGTCATTTTAGGTACTTTGTAGAAGAAATCTGGAAAAGGAAGCATTTTAGACATTTTTGGAGCATAAAAGTGAAGAAAACGACAAAGTCTGAAATTATGCTGTAAACAGTATCTGACGGCGTCACACCTTACAAGGTGACGGCGTCATGTGTTGACAAAGAGGTGGATAATTTTACACTTGACAGGCCAGAAAGATTTTGAAGCATTTACACGTGATGGCGTCACGTGTTATTTCACCAAGGCCGTCACGTTATAAGTTAAAGAGAGACGGCCCAGAAGACTTTTGAAGGTGACGGCGTCAGGATTCAACCTGACGACGTTAGATGATTAAGAGTGATGACGTCAGAATGAAGGCTTGCACAAGAAGAAACCTTAGTGAAACCGTCACATGTTGATCATGATAATCACAACTTACGCACGGAGTAAAATCTTCATACGAACTCGGATTTGGTTGATTCAAAAGGCCACACGAAGAGGATGAAAAAATCTTCGAATTGGTGAAAACGGCGGGCTGACGCCGTCACTTGTTAGGGCTGACGCCGTCAGACCCCCTCAGACAGAAAATTGCCGATAAATACAGCCTCATAAGTTCATTATTTGTATGCCCCAAACCCTAAGTCCGATTCTAGGGTTAGGGTTGGTGTTTTTCTAGCAACTTAGAGGGTCTTAATCACTCCAAAAACATCTTGTATTGGTGTGTTGATTCTATCTTAATTCTGTCTTCCATTATTATTGTTGCTTGTTCTTCATATTGATTGTGTTTTGCTAAATCACCTACTGTTTACCTATGATTGTGTGAAACTTGTGTATAACTAATTAGATCTCATTGATTTATTGTTGATGTTTGTATCTATCTCCATCAATTAAGGCGTGACAACTTTAATAGATCTAGTTGGTTTAGTTTATAATTCTTGCTTCCTATTGTTTCTTGTTTTGATTGGGTGATGTCGATGTTAGGCTTAAGAAAACTGGCTAACCTCCTATACGGAAACTTGCTTGAACGTCTTAAGAAACATGAATCGGATGTGTACTACGATTATATGGTTGTATTTAATGCGTAAGCGAATTCTAGTGGTCCCATGTTAGGAGCTTTTAGTCGGCTCGACATAGGAGTGAAGTAGGAGCTTATAGAGTTAGGGAAGATCATACACGGCCCTACGAATGGTATTAAGGAATGCAACCGGTCAATTAAAACAAGGTGTGACAACTTAATAGGTAGAATTGGATAGCTAGCAAAGAGTAATACATCATAGGTAGACATGCTTCACTTCCCTTGTAGAACCCTAGTTTACTTTCTTGCACATTAGTTTAAGTAGTAGCTTTTGGGTTAGATGATTAGCAACTAATTCCGCCCCTCCTTTCAAAACCTGATATTTTTACCTGCTTTCCATAAAATATAAAAATACAAAAAGAATCATCCCTCACCTCTAGACCTAGTAGGTAAATTTCAATCCTAACGAACACTATTCTTTGAGTTGAATGATCAATCCCCCGGTACTTGCCACTTCATGATACTACATCGGTAAGGTACACTGCCTGGTGGGGATTGCAAGCTTCTCAAGGTCCCTTGAGAGGTAAAACCTACAGCAAGGTTGCAAAACCACGCATCACGCAAACAAGCTAAAAGCTATAGTCCATGTAACATACATATGAAGGATGTCTAAAGGTCAAATAAACCACTATAGTTCACCTAGACTCCATACTAAACACTACCAATCAGTAACACTCACTAAATCCCTTGAAATCACAACAAAATAAGCTCCACAACTCATACAAAAAATTCACCATGGTCTCTTATGAGCATAAAAGCCACTCTCAGAAGGCCATATACTAAAAACACACATAAGTACTCTTTGAAAAATCAAACTCAAAAACTATCCAGATTCAGATCATAACGTACTACAGAATGTTTTGACCTAAGAATCATATTTGCACAACCTTTTAACGCATACCCTTCGCGTGGAAGTTAAAGGAAACATAAAACTCAACTTCTCCAGAAGGGCTAACCCTAATTATACTTTCAATACAACTTTTAACCTCAAAACGTTTACCCTAAATCTGTCCTGGTTTAACAGCTTTGACACCTTTTCTTGAAAAAAAATCATAAGACTGACTTCCGGACCTCAAAATCGATCGTGGCCGGACTTTTTGGAAAGCTCTTTCTCTTAACTATAATTTAGACTCAAAACTCATGTAATAACTCATTACCATCTATTAAATAACTTCGTATATTTAAAGCCTTATAAATCTGTCCAAACCCTAACTCATTAACTAACATGTTTTATGCCCTAATCTCTTCACAAATCATCATAATATTACTAATTATTGTTCCCAATTCCCAACATGTTTTATATAATAACTTTACAGAAGTAAACATAAACCCTATTGATTTTTATGTTAATTAATTGAATATAAGTATCAAAAATTATACCTTGATCTTGATTTTTATGCTTCAATAACAAAACCCTATTTTTTTTCTTCTTGTTTCTCCCTTGGTTGATCAACTTTGTTGGAAAAATGGGGTGAGGGGTTTTGATTTTCTATTTATAATACCCTATTGATAATTTTAGATGATCATTATCTTTAGGAATTGTATTAGGAATCAAATTGGTTTCCTTTTTCCCTTCCCCCTACACCATTCGGCCGCCCCCCTCCCCTTTATATATATTTTTATTATTGTTTTTAATTTTAATTATTACACTTAAAACCTTACACTTTTGATATTTTATAAGAACCCATAACGATACCTAACGTCTAACGTGATAAACCTTTGTTTTTACAACGACTCGGGAAATTATCATTTTCAAAACAAGGTTTCTAAAAATAGAATTTCACACTATTTATATAATAACTCTGATGTGCTCACAGTGTGTACAAGTTTTAAATTTATAAACACGATTACTGGATCTAGAAATAACGTATACGAGCAAGTGAACTCGTCCGTTATAGCAAGATGAGGATGGTAAGTCGGGATCGTTCGCAGGGATTTGTGAGTGAATCTAAGCGTAAGTTTAAAAAGTAAATCTCTAACACAAGCGATAATGATAATAAGATAATTCAAATGATTAAAAACTACACTTGCTTAGACTAGTTAAATACTCATAAGATAAGCATGATTGTGATAACTTCCTTAGCATGTTGGTAATTAGAATTAGTTGGTGTTCTAATCTATTGTTTCTACAAGTTAAACCTTCGTCAAGATTTTAGTTTATAAAAACAAGCATTAGGTTTGGACCAATCAATTCAAGATCAATTCAAGGTTCATAAAGTTGGATTAACAACCTTAAACACAAAAATAGTCTCTTTTTTAATCAAATACTCTTAAGAAATGGTCAATACAAAAGGTAACCTAATCATAGACAAAAAGGTTACAATTGATTATAAACTACTAAAACTTTCGACCAATTAGGCGTTTACAAGCAATCCGATTTGATTGACAAAAAGTATTCTCATTACAAGTACACCTTAGTTCCTTTGTTTAATCAAGAATAATTATGGTGAAAAATAATCATTCATAGACAAATGATTATAACTAGTTGAATAATAACAACTCTTTCGGCCAATGATATTACAAGCAACTAGTTAAATTTGACTCAAAAAATGTCACTATGAAACTTAAGTCTAATTGGGTTTTAGAATTGACTTGAAATTGAATTAAAACATGTTATCAGAATCATAGACTAATCATTAAGTAATTAACATCATCTAAGCAAATGCAAAAGGTTACTAGCCACTCATAGCATACATGAACATAAACTCAGAATATTGAACATTAGAAATCATGATTAAAGTCTTACAAATATTTGGGATATGATTACAAATGAGTAGGAAATGATTCCCTAAGTATTGGTGTTAACTTCTTGAGAGTTTGACCTCCGGATTTGACTTTTTGGACCTCCAACGTTTTCTGAACTTCTATGGACGAATTTGAGAACTTTGAGACTAGTCGATAACTATTTGATGATTGCTTAGTTGTTGGTTTGTAATGGTGTGTTAGTTGTGTGTTGAAATGAGATTACAAAGCCTCTATTTATACTATTCCACAATCATAGGATCATTAATGCAGCAACTTGGCCTCCAAGGTGAATAGAAGGACCTAGAATACCAAAAAGAATGGCCTACAATCGAGTAGAATGAGGTAGAATGAAGTTTGTAAAAGTTATACGAGCTAACCAACCGATCGGTTGCGGGACACCTCCGATCGGTTGGATGAGACATCTGGGTCTAACCGGTCAGTTAGATTCCAACCGATCGGTTCCTTGGGACATTTTCATCTAATCAGTCGGTTGGATTCTAACCGACCGGTTGGATGTGTTATGATAGCAAAAGCTTGATATTTCTCTTGGTTCTTCGTTCTTTGTCCAAACTTGATTATTTCTTGTCAACGAGCTTTGGAGTGATGAAAACTTGGATTCTTCTTTGTGAAATGCTTGAACGAATTGGATCTCGACATGGAAATGACAAATCCTTCATTTCTTTCACTTTTTCTTCCATTTTCCTGTTTTTGGCTACAAATGCTTTGCAAACATACTTTGATACGATTAAGTGACAAAAGCATATAAAAATAACCAAATAACATATATAAAGACACAAATAACGCTACTAAAAACATGCACAATTTGAGCGTTATCAAATCCCCCACACTTGAACTTTGCTTGCCCTCAAGCAAATCTAGAAATAAAATATCACCCACATGGTACTTCACAGATGTTTAGGAAAAATGTGATTCAAATCTTTCAAGTACAAGTACAAGTTAGATTCATCATTTTAAGGTTTAATGTTTGAAACATTGAGATGTTTGACGATACCCAAATGATTTTCTTGCTAGATAAACATTACTAATCACCTCACGAAAAAGGAATAAGATATAATTCACTCTAAACACTTATTTTTTGGTGAAATATAAGAGAAATCACACTCATTGCTCAGTCATGATTTAAATATTACCATAGGCTTGTACAAGAAACATAACTACACCGTCAAGGCGTGAGCACCAAGTATTCATATCAAAGAGGGCTTTTATTCAGGTTTAAGGCTAAAAAGGGTAAAAACAACTTATGTGCAACTACCTTGTGTAAAACACAATAGATCACTGGCGCGAATTCTTGCATTACGAAACAACGGATGGTCACTAAGGATATCCTTAGATCGCTGGCGCGTTGTCTAATTCCTCAAGAAATTGGATGGTCACTACATGCAATACACTCGATAATTTCACAAAGCCAAAAAGGTAGGGATACGACATGGAATGAATTTAGAGAGTAAGAATGATTTAAAGAATTTACAAAATAGTCAAATTCTACAATCCAATTGTTGCTAGCTATCTCGAACCACTATCATGTAATCTTTAGGACTCCATACTTGATCAAACAATACTTAACACTATAGCTCATTGGCTATTTTATTTGATATATACATCTCTATTTTTTTGAACATAACATGAACATAAAATCACTTGTCATCATTCAACTTTGATGACTTATTCTTAGCTTTGCTTCGATCACTACTTCCGGAATTACTACTTTCTTTATACTTCATGATTTCCCACATGACATCCATCTTGCCATATAGCTAGCAACCAACTAAGACTTGACTAAGGGTAAGGCTAGGCTAAAAAGTGTAAAATCTTTTTGTATTTTCTGGATTTAATCAAAAGAAAAGATTGGCTCAGAAGGTGTAACTAGGGGTATCTAACGTTAAAAACGAACGCTAACAAAAAGGGTTATATTGGTGGTTAACTAGTCAATGAAACTAGCTAAAAATCAATATGGAATGCTATTTGGGTTAGGTCCTAAGATTGCCTCTTATCGCATATGTATACCTATACTACACAAGAAATATGATCTCACAACGGTCTCGAAATGATTTACAAGCACAAGTTGTAGAATAACAAAAATCACCGGCACACTCATAACAAAAGATTTAAGCATAAAAGAATGTATGCTATATAAGAAACAGGCTCAAATCCTCACTATTTAGTGGAATGGGTTACAATATGTGCTAGCTAATGTTATCGATCCCGGAATGGATTGCAATATTAATCGGGACACATCCCAAATTTCAAAAATTACCGTTTTTACCAGTGGATAGATCTAGTTATACTAATATTTTATCCTAAAAGCGTGAAAACAACTAGATCACAAGGGCAACAAAATTTAAAATTAAGCTCGAAATTTACGGATTATTCTTATTTACCTATTCACCCTCCACACTTAATTTAAGCATTGTCCTCAATGTGATAAACGAACTTCAAAGTATGAAAATAGGGAAATAAGAAAATGAACCGTATTTTCCTTTGTGATTCTTTATTCCAAAAGTCCAAGTTTCTTCATCATTTCCTGTACCAATCATAAAACAAACAAACAAAAGACTATATATTTTATTAAAATTAGTGAGACACCCCCACACTTAATTTCAACCGAATGGTTTAAACTTTGGGGTGTAATCACTGAAAATAAACTAAGAATTAAAAATAGCAAACACACGGGTTGCCTCCCGAGAAGCGCTTGTTTTATTAACGAGTCATCAGCCTGACTCAAACTTCGCAAGAACTACGTTGATGCGGTTTGGGATTTCCTTAAAGGATATTTTGGTACGCACAATACGTTTTCTACCACAATTCCTTCTCCAGTTTCATCTATATCTTCCAATGTGACTTTTTCCCATGCTCTAGGAAGAGCATCATAGATAAAACCTTGGTCATGTGCCCATGGCGTCATTTCCTTGTGAGGTGCCAGGAATGTGATAGCTTCGTATTCAGATTCGGGTGGATATTCAATCGAAATTTTGCTCATTTGCTCTGTTAATACACATATCGTCTAAAAACGTTATTTATATTTTATGATCTTTGCTAAGTTTTGTTAACGACAAAGTGTAAACTTTATTTTTTAGTAAAACATAATTATGGTTTAAGTCTTGCATAACTAGACTTTATTTCATATAGACTTTTGCTACATTTACATTTCATATAACACATACATTTTTCATATTCCTTAAAATAGAAAAATGTAAACATCACATCATGTGCATTTATGGAAAGCTCGAGTGTTTGACTTTCCATAAGACCTTTTACATATTTTAGAAGGTCTTTTACTAAATCTACCTTGTGTGTTTGACTAGAAGTAACTTGATGTGACATTGCTTGATATGGAAAGATTTCTTGCAAGTTTACCTGTCAGACCTGGCGGAACCATCGGGTTATATGGGCGGAACCCATTCTTTGGTTCTGCAGTATCCGCCAGGCTGCTGGTTGGTTTGGCTATAAATACCAAGCCAATTGCAAGAATTCACTCATCAAATTCTCATTACATTTTACACATACATAATTCATCTAACCCATTAACATTTTTATTTTTGTGAAGCTCTCTTGTAGAAAAGAAGTTCACAAGTTCATAGCAAAGTTACAAGTATTCAACACAAACGTTGCAAGACTTGTTAGCCTAGCATTGTATAGACTTCGTGTAGTTTATACTTCATTTGATTGTGTATATTCAGTCGTGATCGGTTAGTATTATAGGCCTTAAAATACATAGTGTGACGGGAGTGGTTGTACCCTTGTAAAGAACTCGACATCTAGCTTTGTGTCATTAATCTTGTGTAAGCGACGTGTAAGGTTTTCTCCGCCGGTGAAAGGAGCTTGTTGACTAGTGAAAGAAACTCTCGAGTTGGATACTCGGGGCGTGGAGTAGGGCAAGGAAAAAGAGTCCTTGTAGCCGAACCACGATAAACACTCGTGTTGTGGTTTGATCGTTTCTTTATTTATCTTTGCATATTACATATTGTCTTTAGTTTAGATCTTTGATTACATGGAAAGTTTAAAAAGATAATTAAGCTAAAAACCGGAAAACTATTCAACCCCCCTTCTAGTTTTCACAATTGGCATCAAGAGCTACGTTACTCAATCTTTTAAAATATATTGTGTTTTAAAACTTGAAACGATCCATGGATTTTGAAAATTACAAAGAAGGACAATCTATGCAAAGACCACCACTTTTTGAAGCAAACGGTTTTATATATTGCAAAAACCGATTTGAAACTTATGTGAAATCTAAAGATATAGATCTATGGTATATAATCATTGATGGTGATAATATAGCCACTTTTAAAGATACTTCAAATAGTAAAGATGAGGATTGCTCAATTACTAAATAAAATGAAGATCAAAAGAAATTGATTGCTAAAAATAATGAAGCTAAAATGATGCTTTACAATTCTTTACCTAAGAAAGAGTATGAAAGAGTATTTATGTGTAAAACCGCTAAAGAAATTTGGCAATCTTTAATAGTAACTCATCAAGGAAACTCACAAGTTAAGGATAACAAAATTGATCTCCTTATTCAATAATATGAACAATTTTCTATTCCCGAAGATGATATTATTGATTGTGCATTTGCTAGGTTTAACACTATTATTACTTCACTTAAAGCACTTGACGAATCTTTCTGTAGCAAGAATTTTGTCAGGAAATTTCTTAGAGCACTCCATCCGAAATGGAGAGCAAAAGTGACGGCAATTGAAGAATCCAAGGATCTTTCAAGCATGTCACTTGACGAGCTAATTGGTAACCTCAAAGTTCATGAAATGGTTATGGAAAAAGATTCGGAAATAGTCAAAGGCAAGAAAGAAAAGGTCAAGTCCGTTGCCTTGAAGGCTAGAGTTCAATCAAGTGATGATGAAGAATCTAGTTCGGATAGTGACGATGGAGAATATGCCATGGCCATTAGAGATTTCAAGAAGTTCTTTCGTAGATGAGGGAAGTTTGTAAGGCAACCTAAAGATGACAAGAAAACCTTCCGAAAAGATCGTGATGACAAGAAAGGAAAGGTTGAAAGGAAATGCTTTAGGTATGGAGACACAAGTCATCTCATAGGAGAATGTCCAAACCACCCAAAAGTAAATCTCAACAAGCTTTTGTAAGTGGTACTTGGAGTGATTATGAAGAAGATGACAAGGAACCAAAGAATGACAAAATTGCTCTCATGGCTCATGACTCAAATGAGGTACACTTCGACTCATCTTGTTCTTCTATTGATGATGACACCTTACAAAAGGAATATAACAAACTTTTGTGAACTAAGCTTAAAAATCATAAACAAAAATAAATTTTTGAAAACTAAAAAGGAGTTTTTAGAAAATGAAGTTTATGAATTAAAAGAAAAAGCTAGGAGGTTAGAAAAGAGTAAAGACATTGACACATTGTGTAAATCATGTGAAGAGCTTAAACTCGAAATTGAGAAACTTAGAATTACTCAACAAGATCTAATAAAACAAACCACAAAGTTTAAAAGGTTCGATAAAAGTATCTCTTGTGCGGATGAAATAATGAAACTTCAAAAGTCACCATTTGATAAAATAGGACTAGGTTTCATGAAATTAGAAACTTCGAAGAGTCAAACGAAACAAGACAAGAAAGCACAAGAAACTAACAAATCTGCTACAGGAACCCACGGACCAGATGGAACCCAAAACAGGGTTCCACCCGTTGAACCCAAAGGTTCTACGGGGTCTGCAGCAGAACAATCAGTTTCTATGTCGGATCGTACTAGATTCGTTAAAGTCACAAATAAGTTCAAAACTAGTACAAATGAAACAAAACTAAAACCAGCTATTAAAGTTGGAGTAGGACTTAGTAGAAATGAATTTAGAACTAAAACTACTCAATCGAGACCTAAGACTCCTATTCCCAAACGCCCCTTTCCAAAGAGTAACTACAACACACAATCAAACCACCAACATGTTTGGAACCAAAACTTACCTAGACATTACCAAACTCCAAATTACATGTCATGGAACCCATTTGTTCCATTTTCATACATGGATCAAATTAATGGTATGTTTAACCAAAATGGACCCATGAGATATTGGGGACCAAACGTTTGATTGTTTGTCATAAAATAGGTGTGCTTCAAAGTTAGTTTAGAACCGGATGAATGGATCAAAGATAGTGGTTGTTCAAGGCACATGACGGGTAACAAAAGCCTCTTTTCAACATATAAAAAATGTGATGGAGGTAATGTAACTTTTGGTAGCAAAGCTAAATGAAAAATCATCGGAAAAGGTACAATCTCTCATAACTCCCTTTCTATAGATGATGTAGCTCATGTTGATAATCTAGGTTTTAATCTCCTTAGTATTAGTCAACTTTGCCGCAAAAAGTATAACATCCTTTTCAGTGAAAATGGAAGTAAAATACTTAAAGATAGCATAACCATAGCAAAAGGTGTTCTTAAGATCAACGTATATGTCATGAAGATGGATCAAACATCTAGAGACAAACTTTGTCTCGCATCATTAGATGAATCTTCAACTTTATGGCATAGACGTTTAGGACACGCTAACATGAGACTTATCCAAAACCTCTCCTCCAAAGACTTAGTTCGAAACCTACCTAAGTTGAAATATGACCAACACTTTTGTGATGCTTGCAAAGTTGGTAAACAAGTTCATAGTAGTCATAAGGCTAAAAACATGGTGTCCACATCTAGGTGTCTAGAACTTTTGCATATGGATTTGTTCGGTCCATCCACTATACAAAGTTATGGAGGTAACTTCTATACTTTGGTAATAGTAGATGATTATTCAAGATATACTTGGACAAAATTTTTGAAAAGTAAAAACGAAGCTTTTGATCAATTTGAAATTCTAAGTAAGAAAATTCAAAATCAAGTAGGAACGTACATTGTGTCTATTAGAACGGATCACGGTCATCAATTTGATAATGAATTTCAATTTGGAAACTATTGTGATAAAATGGTATAACACATAATTTCTTGGCACCACGAACTGCTCAATCTAATGGTGTGGTAGAATGTAAAAATCGGACACTTCAAGAGATGAGTAGAACAATGCTTAATGAACAAAATATTCGACAAAAGTTTTGGTGTAACGTCGTTGATATATCAACTTTTATTTTAAATCGTGTCTTAATAAGAAGATTTTTAAACAAAACTCCATACAAACTTTATAAAGGTAAAAAGCCTTGGTATGTGCTATTTTACACATACTTTTGACCTTAGTTTAAGTGTGTTTAAGACCAAAAACTAACGTGAAACGCCAAAGATATCTTGTTTTTGTGTTTGTGACTGTGCAGGAAAGGATATTGCATAAATGGCATGAAAACCAACCAAAAAGCCCTAAAAGAGCACGAGATTTGGAAAAGAGTCAAGAAGCCGAGTCAAAGATGAAATTTACTCAAGGAAAGCCCGTGACGACAAAGTTATTTCCTAAAGGCTTGAGAAAACGAAAGAGATGCTTAATCGAAAGTCAAAGCTAATTATTACGATAAGCTTCAT
>LBNU01005117.1:79857-90136 GCA_014162995.1 Artemisia annua
TTGTTAGGATCATAGTTTTCAACTATTCAGTCAAGTCTCGGTCATTTCAGTCTATGTAATAGGTTGCTAGTATTATCCTTATTATCCATGTGTTATGTGTAATCGTATGGTTACATGTTTAAGTTACAATAGATGTCCAATGGGCTTAGAAGCCCACGAATAAGAAAGAAAGGAAGGAAGGGAATGTTGCCCTAATCCTCTTCCTATAAATAGGACATCATATCTCTTGTAATATCGTTGGTTAATTTCATATCTTAAGGAAACTCTTGTTCTTTCATCTTTCATATTGATCTTAATCAACCAAGTCTATTTTTCATCTCATTTCTCTCATTTGAATACTTGTGTTTACTAATATGGTGACCTAACAAGTGGTATCAATCGCTAGAAGAAGGTGTAGTTTTATTTTTTTGTGATATACGAACCATAAACTCGTTTTTTATCTCGTTAGATTCAAAAAGTTTGCAACTTTCTTGCTTCTTTTGTGTTTTTATCACATATTTGATTACAAACTTGTGTTAGAAACCAAAACAAACAACAAAGTTTCAAAATTTTTGGGTTTTTTAAGCTTTGAACAAACTTGTACTATTTATCAAAAATTTTATAATTTTTGTTAAAAAGTTCAAGTTTGCAACTTTCATTAAGATTTAATCATTTTAATGCTAGTTGTACTAGAATCTTAGATTAAAAACTCGTTTTAGGCTTGCTTTTTCACAAAAGAAAAAACGTATTTTTGGCACTCTATCGAGAACACAAAACCCTATTTTATCGAGAACCTCAAACCCTCTTTTATCGAGAACTTTCGATATTACTACTTAAGTGTTTTTGTTGCTTGCTCAGTGCTTTTCTCTCTTGTATAAGAAAGAAAACACTTCGACACATTGGATAGTTTCGTTATTGTATAATCTCGAAACTTTGGATACTTGTTATCGAGAAACCTGAAGGTTATCGAGAACTTCACTACTTATCGAGAACACTTACCTGTTTTCGAAATCTTGTGAATCTATCGAAATTCCTTTCAGCAACATCGAAAACATACCTTGTCTTCATAGAACCAAAGATCTCGATAATTGTCTCCAACATTTCTCGATAATTTCATTTTATCGAGAACAACGTGAGTTATCGAGATCCTACTTATTTTATCGAGAACTTCAGTTTATCGAGATTACTTGGACTTTAACATTTTATCGAAATCATCCTATAACCAAGTATCGAAATCACATTGGGATTTGTTTTCTAAGATTTGTCTTAAGTACTATACCTTCTACAAGATCCATAAACCACAAGTTTTTCAATCATGTCTCAACCACCGTACTTTAACCCTTATCAAGCACAACCGTATCATCAACTGCAACAATTTCGTCAGCAACAGCAATATCAACAGAATGCACAATCATATCAACAGCCAAGTCAAATGTATTCTCAGCAACATGCCATGATGCATCAATTTCAACCTCAACCCTTACCAATGCTACAACAAATCACTCCAACGCCAAAACAGTCTCACTGGTTTGATCAGATGTGTGAGGTCATTACTACTCAACAATCGAGGCATGAAGCAGGTTCACTTGACACACCACCAATGTTGACACCGGGTAATTATGTTCAGTGGTCAAATCGATTCCTTAGATTTATTGATCTCAAGAAACCCCATGGCAGATATCTTAGGAAGGTTATCATGGAAGGTCCATTTGTACCACCTCTCAACACTGTTCCTGCTAATGACAATGCTGTTCCACCTAGACCTGAGTCTTCAACAGCTTTACCTGAAACACGCCTCACTGATGAACAAATTATTCATAAGGAAGCGGACGAATATGCCATGAGTTACCTCCTTCACAGCATACCAAATCCTATCTTTCGCAGTGTTGATGCTCAGAAAAATGCTAAGGCCATGTGGGAACACGTTCATCTACTAATGGAAGGAACTCAGTTGAATCAGGAGGATACGGAATCCAAACTTTACATGGAATACACACACTTCATGATAGAGCCAATGGAATCACTTGAGTCATACTATCACCGCTTCACCAATATCATAAATGACCTCGACAGACACAACATCACACTACCAAAGATTGCCGTTAACACTAAGTTTCTTGGGTGTCTTGGACCAGATTAGCAGCAATATGTGACATTTGTTCGTCAGGCAAAGAATCTTCATGATGCACCGTATGGATTGTTGTATGATTATCTCAAACACCAAGAGTCAGAAGTGAACAAAGACCGTGCTCAGAGAGGAACCCTTTCACCGTCTCCAACATCAAACTCATTAGCATTGGTTGCTCACTCACATGTTCCGAATTCATCCATGCAACTTCACGATTACTCAGTTGAACAGAATCACTTCAATTACCCTATTCAGAATAAGACTTCATCTTATGATCTCTCCTCACAACAACAACCAACACAACTTGACCTATCACACAACAATGATCCCTTGTACCAATCACATGATGATGATGATGACAAGGACTTCAACAGCCTTAATCAGGGAATAGCACTCATTGCTAGAGCTTTCAGCAAATTTTCTAACAAGTCCAACAATCGTCTCCGATCATCGTCTAATACAAGGAATCAAGCTGTGATTCATGATGGCCGTGTTGAAGTTCAAAACCGTAACAGTGGGAGATTCAATTCTGGTGGTTATAGTTCTGGACAGAGTTTTAACAACAATGAAGGAAGCTTCAGGAACAACTCTGGCTCATCTCAGAAGAAGGTTGATTTTGGGGATAATGGGAATGATACATCAGGGAATCAGATCATTAAGTGCTTTAACTGCAATGGAGTCGGTCATGTGGTTACTGCATGTCCTTCTCCAAGAACTCAGGGCAGTAAGTATCACAAACAGCAACTTCTATTAGCTCTTCAGGAGGAAGCTAGAGGCACAAATAAACAGAATGACAACAGCTTCATGGCCAATGCTCAGTCTGATGATGACATGGAAGATCTCGAAGCTAATGCTGCTGTTATGCTTATGGCCAACATGCAGGAACTCCACATCACTGAATCAGGTCCAGTATATGATTCTGATACTCTGTCTCAGGTAAACGACTTTAATTCATGCCTTATACATGATATTGTCACCCCATCTGCATCTGCATCTACATCGAAACAATCGGTTCAAAATGATGCATTGTTCTCTACAGACGAAAATTATCAATTGGACACAGTCGTTACATTTGATGATGATCAAATTAACTCAGATGTCTCAATTGATGATTCTCACACTAATCATGTAAACGACAACAATGCTCATCTTAAACCCCTTGCTTCTATGACTGATCCAGATTCAGACCTTCGGACACTTCTCATGGCCAGTCAATCTCAAAATATAAAATGTCAAGAATTAAATGCGAGATTGAAAGAGAAGAATGCATCATTGTCTAGGGATCTCGAGTGTTTGAATATACAATTAAATAACGCTGTTAAACTCATTGATAACGAAAAGAGCTTTGAAAATGCTTTTAAAGAATCTTATCGTCGTGAAAAGGATCTCGAATTTCAAATTGGCAACATAATGGAATCTAAAAATGATTTAGCTTTACAACTTGAACAACAAGCTTTTGTACATAAACAACAAGTTGCTCAACTCGAAGATGTCATTTTGCAAACCAAAAATGAGTTGTCAACTTGTCAAGCGGATTTTCAGGAACATAAACAGATTTCAAGGGATAGAGTTAAATCATATTTAGATGAAATTGTTGAATTGACGAGTCAACTCAAAGAGTTTCAGAATGTTGTATATAAAACTGGTAATTCAATTACAACCATTCATAAACTTTCTGTAAAACGGTCAAACACCGGCCATGGTTTTGCCATTGGTAGTGAATCACCCAGTTTTTTAAATAAAGCACTCACCGAGATTCCGAAGATATATAGTGCAAACCATTTCTTTGATGACACTGTTATTCGTGCTGTTGTTTATGATCGTGAGGAAGAATTGGAAATAGAGGACGAGACTCGATCTAAAATGGAAAATGTTGATTTCAACAAACCTTTTGATTACTCAAAAATGCCTTCTATCAATGAAACTTTTACACCTCAAAAAGAGAATGTTGAACAACCGTATTTTATATTACCAGAAGATCTTCCTTCTTATAAAGCTTCCCTCACACCAGTAGTTCAAAACAATGGTCTTTTAACTAAACCAGAAAATGTTCAACCTCTTCCTAAAACGTGCAAGATACTTCGGTATTTCCAAACGTTTATGGAAGATATTGAATTTTTACAAGATGCTGTTGATCGTAATTCAGAAATCACTGTTTTCACATTTATTGCTCCTCATGAGCGTGAACGGCGAGAGGTGTTTCAAAAACAATTTTTACCTCACGTTCAACATCTACGATTATGTGCTGAACTCTGGGAACAGGATCTTCAAAAAGAAGTGTCTTCAATGATGGATATTTTTCAAGAAACAGAAAAATCAATTTCATTTTATCAACGTCAAAATCAATTTTTGCAAAATGAAAATGATCGTCTCATGGAACGTGTCCTCAATTATGATATTATATCTGTGGTAATGAATTCTCTTTATGAATGTGGTACTGATATGCTTGTTTCTGAACACTGTGATGATATTGGGTTGTTGAATAAAACAGTTGAGACATTAAAAAATGAGAACATGAGTCTCCGACAACAAAATGATGATGTGCAGAAAAAACTTTCAGATGAAATCTTTCAACTCAACAAAAAACTAGAATGGTGTCAAAACCAAAGTCTTGTTTTTGAACTTGAATTGCAAAATCTTAAAACTTCGACATCTTTTTCAAATGAAAATGAGGAACTTAAAAGTCAGATTTCTAAATATGAAAAAGAGATTGCTGAATTGCAAGAAGTAACAGATTTTTGGCAAAAGAGTCGAGATGAATATTTCTACTTAAACCGAAAGCTTGACAGCACAATTCAGGACAAAACGCACATCATTATTGAATTGAAGGAGAAAATTAAAAATCTTGAAAAGAAAAAGTCTGCAAATACTAAGATTGTTGCACCAGAAAAACATAGGACAGATAACACTAGTAACGATACAGCTATTCATAATTCTAACATGAGTTCTTCCACCTCTCCAGGACTAGTTATCCCTCCTAGCGTTAGCAGATCCAAGCACCAAAAAGAGAAAAAGAAGAATAGGAATTTGCGACGTAAGAGAGAGAACTTAAAAGCTATGGAAGTAGAAGCTCACCCTAGGAATTTGAATAATAATCATGTTACTATAGATTTAGATTGTGATTTGGCAACTTGTAATCCGAATCTGTCTGTAACGAATGATGTATCTCGTACTTCTTTATCGTTTAATGCATCTTGTGTGTTTTGTCGTAAATCTATGCTATCTGGTGATCACTCTAAGTGTGTTGCTACTTCTCTTTTAACACGTCTTAAGAAACTTACAAAAGGCAAAAAATCTAGGCCCACTACTGCTTCCAAATCTAAGCTAGGATTAACGCCCCCTGTAGTTTCTGAGGATGTAGTTGCTACCCCTGTAGTTAAGCCCAGCAATCCTAAGAACTTGCCTTCACTTAGCGAATTCACTAAGAAGAAAGCGCAATCTAGTTGGAAGTGGCAGCGTTGGTTAACTAAGATGCATAATTTTGCTTGGATTCCTAAAGTTGTTATATCATGTGTTTCTAACCAACCGGAACCCACTACTTCATCGGGTTCCACCCTTACCATTGTGCCATCGTCGTCTCCTTCGTGTGATGCAGGTGGTGCAAATCATTCTCTGGATTGTTGATAGCGGATGTACCCGACATATGACAGGCGATCTCAAACTGTTAAGAAACTTTGTATCAAAGTTCATTGGTACTGTCAGATTCGGGAATGATCACTTCGCTGCTATTATGGGGTATGGAGATTATGTCAGTGGGAATATTGAAATCAGCCGTGTATACTATGTTGAAGGTCTTGGTCACAATCTCTTTTCAGTCGGTCAGTTTTGTGACGGTGACTTAGAAGTTGCATTCAGGGAGAAAACTTGTTTCGTACGTGATCTACAAGGGAACGATCTAATGTCCGGCACTCGCAGCAACAGTCTTTATACCATTTCAATGTCTGATATGATTGCTTCCTCTCCCATCTGCTTACTTTCTAAGGCCGAATCTACAAAATCATGGTTATGGCATAAACGAATGTCACATCTCAACTTCAAAACCATGACTGATCTGGCTCGACACAAATTGGTTGAAGGACTCCCCAGATTCAGATACGCTAAAGATCACCTTTGTCCTGCTTGTGAACAAGGGAAGAGCAAACGTGCACATCTTGCTTCAAAACAAGAACCCAGTACGGATCATGTTCTTCAGCTATTACATATGGATTTGTGCGGACCAATGAGAGTACAAACGATCAACGGGAAACGTTACATTCTTGTCATAGTAGACGACTTCTCAAAATGGACTTGGGTCTACTTTCTTCGTACTAAAGACCAAGCTCCATCCATGATAGTCACTTTTCTCACCAAAATTCAAGTTCAGCTTAGAAACACCGTCAGAATCGTCAGAACAGACAATGGAACTGAATTCAAGAATCAAACCCTTCGGGATTATTTTGAGAAGGTAGGTATTGTTCATCAAACATCTATTGCTCGGACTCCCGAACAAAATGGCGTGGTCGAAAGACGAAACCGTACTTTAGTGGAAGCCGCCCGCACAATGCTGATCAATGCACAACTACCAGACTATCTTTGGGCAGAGGCCGTCTCAACAGCATGTTATACCCAGAATCGATGTATGATCAACAAACGACACAATCGCACACCATATGAACTTGTCCACAAACGTAAGCCCAATGTTCAACACCTTCATGTCTTTGGTGCACTATGTTACCCGAACAACGATCGTGATGACTTTGGAAAGCTTAAAGCTAAGGCTGATGTAGGAATCTTTATTGGTTATTGTGAAAATTCTAAGGGGTTTCGGATATACAACCGTCGGACCAGAGAGATTCAAGAGACTATACACGCTAATTTTGATGAGCTCACTGATATGGCTTCTGAGCGCAACAGCTTAGGACCCGAACTTAACCGTTTAAATTTCCCAGATCGTTCAGATGCACCTTTACCTTTAACCCGTCAAGAATTGGAAACGCTGTTCACTCCACTGTTTGATGACTCTTTTGAGATTCGTGCACAAAATGTATCCACCGATTCCGCTGCTCAAACTGCCACTATTCCAGTGCCTGATACACCCGTTACTACAACTACTGTAGAAACTGATGCACCTCCAACAGATTCACCAACAGCAGATGAACAGACAGACTCCAACTCATACAATGCACCTGAAGATCTGAATCAACTTGAAGTACCCGAACCTGCAAATTACGATCCCAATGCATTCTTTAATCCGTTTGCACCGACTCCCAACCTTTCCGATATTCCAGAGTCGTCAACACGGGACTTGGAATCGACTAATGTGCAGCAGTTCCATAACCCTCACCCTTCAACACATCATTGGACACGTGATCACCCAATTGTCAACATTATTGGTAATCCCCAAGCTCCAGTGATGACTCGACAGAAACTTCACTCCGATGCCGAACACTGCATGTATGCACTCACCATCTCTCATGCCGAACCAAAAAGCATCAAGGAAGCAATGACACATGATAATTGGATTGAGTCTATGCAAGAAGAATTCGACCAATTCAAGAGACTAGAAGTCTGGGAATTAGTTGAAAGACCGGATGGAGTTTATGTGATTGGACTTAAATGGATATGGAAGAATAAGTTGGACGCAGAAGGTAATGTCATACGCAACAAATCCCGATTGGTAGCTAAAGGTTATAGTCAGGAGGAAGGAATCGACTTTGAAGAATCTTTCGCACCCGTGGCTAGACTTGAAGCTGTACGGATTTTTCTGGCATACGCTGCTCACAAAAACATGATCGTGTACCAAATGGACGTCAAAACAGCATTTTTGAATGGTCAGTTACGTGAGGAGGTATACGTCAGTCAGCCGGAAGGATTTGTAGACCCAGAGCATCCGAACCATGTCTATCGACTTAAGAAGGCTCTCTACGGTCTCAAACAAGCCCCCAGGGCATGGTATGACAAACTTACTGCTTTCTTACTTGCTAATGGTTTTACCAAAGGTTTGATAGATCCAACTTTATTTATCCAAAGACACGGGGAAGACGTTTTAATCGTACAAATTTACGTAGACGACATTATTTTTGCATCTACTAACAAAAAGTATTCTAATGCTTTTGCAAAATTAATGAAACTAAATTTTGAAATGTCAATGATGGGTGAACTTACGTTCTTTCTAGGATTACAAGTTCATCAATCTCCCCGTGGTATTTTCCTAAGTCAATCAAAATATGCTCTTGAAATAATAAAGAAACATGGAATGACCAGTTGTGACACATACAATACCCCAATGTCAAACACCACTAAGTTAGATGCGGATTTACATGGGAAAATGGTAGACCCCACAAAATACCGAAGTATTATTGGGTCGCTCATGTATCTAACCGCTAGCAGACCGGATATTGTATTTGCTGTGTTTATGTGCTCTCGCTATCAGTCGCGTCCTACTGAACGTCACCTCAATGAGGCTAAACGAATCCTTCGATACGTGAAAGGAACCATTCACATGGGGATCTGGTATCCGAAGGATTCTGGTTTTGAACTAATTGCTTTTTCAGACGCTGATCATGCAGGGTGTATGGATACACGAAAAAGTACTTCTGGTGGTTTACAGTTTCTTGGAGACAAGCTTGTGTCTTGGCAATCTAAGAAGCAGGACTGCACTTCACTCTCATCTACTGAATCAGAATATGTGGCTATGGCTGCCTGCTGTGCTCAAATCATTTGGATGCGTACGCAGCTGATGGACTATGGCTACTCATTCGAGAAGATTCCGATGTACTGTGACTCAAAAAGTGCCATTGCTATTTCCTGCAACACGATTCTACATTCCAAGTCTAAGCACATCGATCTCCGATATCATTTCATCAAGGAGCATGTCGAGAAGGGTACAGTAGAGTTATACTTCGTGGGTACCGAATACCAATTGGCAGACTTGTTCACCAAACCTTTACCACCGCTAGGTTTACTGAACTCGTTCACCGAATTGGTATGCGTTGTTTGACTCCAGATGATTTAAAAACTCTTCTGGAAAACAATTAATGGAGCCAAACACCAAAAATATCTTTTGTAAATATTTATTCAAAATCAAAAGAAAAAATTGAAAAACCATAAAAACTAAAAAAATATTTTCTTTCATTTCATTTCGTACTTTTATTTCATTTAGTTCACAAATGCAAGCACACGATCTCGTTCAACACTTTGGTCTCTCAAAATTTTCCATATTTTTACGACCAAATGTTGAGGGGGAGAATGTTCGTCAAAATTTCTCAAATTTACTCAAAAGACGTGCACTTGCATTAAAAGACTCCTTTTGCTTTTAATTTTGGTGGTATTTCACGGAATACATTTATGTCAATTAAGTTTGACAGTTCTTCCTATTAGGTTATGCCTTAGAAGTTATTATTGCCATAAGTTGCTAAGTTAACCGTTTAGACTTTTAATTAGGACCTAAAATAGAAAACATGTAGTTAAGGGATTTAAGTTGCCAAGATGTGAAAGATTCAAAAATTACACTACTAACCAATCACCCCCTTTGTTTTTCCTTTTTATCAAAAAAAAAAAAAAATTATTACTTCTCTCACTAACATCACACGGCCAAGATTCAAACTCATAATCCGTTCCATAGATCTTCAAAAAGTAAGTCATTTCATGATCTTTGTGTTAATACAACATAGGGTTTTTATGGAATTTAAAAATCAATGGTTAGATTTTGCGTAATTTGCATTTCGAGACTTAGGGTTTACGCAAATATTGAGATCCTTGATTATGGATGATTAGGTTGATTAATCATAGGGCTTTTGTGTTATATACTGTCCTCATCATGCTAGCATGCTCTAATCTTAACCTAAAACATGATTTAATGGATTTCGATGATCTTAGGTTTTCGACAAATTGGGTTTTTGAGAAGAAGTGTTAGTTTGTTTGATTTAAGTGGTGGGATATGTTAGTTAGGTGTATGAGAACATGTGTATATGCTTTAATTGTCTCAATATCATGTATGTTTGAATCTAGATGTTCTTAGGGTCTCGTTGCTTTGGGTATTTTTAGTGTGTTGTTAGTTGTTCTAATTCAGTGATCCCAAACATGTTTCTATATGCTTTAATTGTATGAATTAATTGATTAAACAACATGAATCCATCTAACGTATGATCTAGATAGTTTAGGGCTTATGAAAGTTATCGAAATCATGTGTGT
>LBNU01005119.1:3328-26524 GCA_014162995.1 Artemisia annua
GTGGATGAATCAGAACAGGGGCGTTATGTACTTGTTGGTGTCGAACTCTTGGTTACTTGTGACACTAGTGTAATCCATTTGATCAATCCAATCCATATGTCTCTTGTTTACTATTTAATCATTTCTGTTGTCATGAACTCATTAGCCATGAGAGGCTAAACCTCTTGTGATTGCTTGGATACACGAATATAATAAAGTGATTTATGGTTATGCTTTGATCTTTATCAATTCCGAGTTTATGCTGTGAATTATTGTATCTCTAGTCTTATCATGTTTATTTATTGAAACTGATTGAATATAACCTGTTGGGATAGGTCGAAAGAACAATTTGTTACATGCAATTCTAGAAACTTGTCTGCGTTTCTAGCCTTTGAATGGAGAAATCCGCTTAGGAGAATTAATAATAATCTAGACTTGATATAGAATACTATCTTGAGAGAAATCTCTTGGTGGATAAATATAAATCTTGAATTTAACCTAACAAGTTATGAAGTTGCTCTTTTGATGAAAATGGCTAAGTTATAAGTTGTGCACCACTCTATTATCGAACTAAGATCAAACATAAGCATTGTCACTAGATTACTAAGCTATCCAAACAATCATTCATTTTATCATTTGAATTCTTCATTTTATCTTAATTGCTATTTGTTAACTATTTTTTTGTTTATTAATCATTTATACTTAATACGAATGAACTAAGTCCCTATGGATACGACCTGGTCTTACCTAAATCTTATATTACCAACGAGGGTTATACATTACCCATGTGTTTAGTTTATTAAAATCTTTTGTGAAACTAGTATTATAAATTTAAAGCTTTCCTTACACATCAAAGTTTTTGGCGCCACTGCCGGGGACTTAAATATGTTCCTTAAGCATTTTCAAAGTGAAACTAGTAAACAAAACCATATTTTCCTACAAAACCAGAGCACTCTGTTTCTTCTGTTACAGATAGCACACCGCACAAACACTCTTGTGCGCTGCACTTGTTCACAAAACACACACACACACCGCCGTACTTGTCACCAAGTACGACACAATTATTTAAATCCGTGACGTTTTTTCCTAAAAATTCACAATCTTTTCATAAAAACCAAAAAGAATCATCTTCTCATCATCATAATCACTATTTTTCGAAATTAATCTTCTCGGTAAAAATAACTCCGCCGTACTTCTACTCTAGTACGCCGAACTTATCACTTTTACACAAGTACGCCGCACACCTTTCCGTGTATTGCGCACTCATTTACTCCAAAAATGAAATTTGTCACACTGATTTAAATTTCGATCTCTAAATTGGATGCACACTCGTTCATCTGAAACTGATCCAATTTCACCTTTGTCAGAACTTGAAAGAACTTTAAACAAAAAAAAACATAATAATAAAAGAGTTCCCTTTTCTCAAAAAGACGAAAGACCCGAACCACCTCGTGTTCGCCACACACCCATTGCCGATATCTCCAATTTCAAATTTTTTTTATTAAACTAATCAAATTATATGATCCAATGGATGACACTGATAATGAACCTATGCGGGCTAACGATCGTATCGTTGCACCTACTCCTGGACCAACTATTACCATTCCTGAAACCGCAAATAAGTTTGCAATGAAAGGAAATCACTTAACTCTTGTCAAAGGCAATCAATTCGATGGTCGAACTAAAACTGATCCTCACAAACACATTTATGAATTTCTTGGAGTTTGTGATATGTTCAAATACGGAGATACCGAAACCGAAGCGGTAAGACTCATGATGTTCCCTTTATCTTTAACGGGAGAAACTAAAACTTGGCTTGACGAACTCGACGAAGGAACCATTGAATCCTGGGACGAGCTTCGCACTGCTTTCGTTAGTAGGTTTTTTCCACCAGCTCTATTCGATAAACTTCTCAGAGAAATCCGAGGATTCTCACAACATGAACGTGAAAATCCCACCGTAGCCTGGCTTCGAATGAAAGAACTACTAAGAAACTGTCATGGACACGGTTTAACAAAAGGCAATATAATCAAAATCTTCTACCACGGTCTTGATGAAATAACTCAAGAAGCTTTAAACGCTGCGACCGGTGGTATATTTCTCTATAAAACACCAAATCAAGCATATCAACTTCTTGAAGACAAAGTCTTGCTTAAAATCGATTGGGCTAAAGATCAAAAACCCAAAACTTCTCTTCGTAAAACTGTTGCTTTCGCTGATAACGGCAGTAGTAATTCTGATACTGAAAAATTATGGCTAGGATGGATGCCATGGCAATCAGAATGGATGCTCAGTATAAAGAAATGAAAGAAAAACGTGAAATTTGTAATCATTGTGGTGGAAACCATTTAACCGCGAATTGCAGTGATGATGACACACCTATGTCACGTGAAGAGGAAGCCAAATTTATGAATACATTTAGACGTACCCGTTACTACGAGAACTATCGTGATCGCGATCATGATCGTGACAGATGGAGACCTAGTACAAAAACCGAATATAATCGAGAAGCTTTCAAACGAACAAACTCTGATGAAAGACCAGACGTACAAACACAACTGGATGAATTTATTAAATCACAAAAATCAACAAACCTTTTTGTCAAAGAAACATTCATGGACCTCAAAGACAAACTCGAATCCTCAACCAAAAATCACCAAGCCTCAAATCAAAATTTGGAAGCTAAATTCGACAGATTTGCTGAAAAGCAATCTGGCCGAGCTTCTGGATCTCTTTCTAGTAACACTCAACCAAACCCTAAGAATAATTCAAATAAACCTTATCAACCACCACAAGCTCGACATGAGCATGTGAATGCTATTACCACAAGAAATGGTACCTCATATGAACCACCACCTGATCATAGTCAAACTCAACCTACTGTTGAAGTTTTCATTGATAACGAAGAAGAGGATGAACCTGTTCCTCGAAAGGAAACTAAAACAACAAACCCTGAAACAACGATCCTTAAACCTTATAAACCTAGAATTCCATACCCTCAACGCTTAAGAAAAGAAAGAATGCAAGCCCAATACGGAAAATTTCTTGACATAATTCGAGCCGTTCGAATTAATGTTTCTCTTATTGACGTTTTAGCAGGTATGCCCAACTATGGGAAGTTTCATAAAGAACTTGTTAGTAATAAAAGTAAGCTCGAACAAATTTCCGCAACATTGAATGTTCTGCAATTGTTGAAAACAAAATTCCACCAAAACTAGGAGACCCCAGAAGTTTCCTAATTCCTTGTACTTTCAGTAAAACATTCTCATGCAATGCTTTAGCCAATCTTGGTGCTAGCATTAACTTGATGCCATACTCTCTCTATGCGAAATTATCTATCTAAATGCTTAAACCTACTAAAATGAGTGTAAGGTTAGCAGACCGATCTTTCCAATATCCCGTTGGGATCGCCGAAAATATGTTAGTTGAAGTTGGAAAATTTACCTTTCCAGTAGATTTTGTTATCTTAGAAATGGAAGACCTTTTCTTAGGAAGATCTTTTCTGCACACAGTCGATGCAATGATTCGAGTAAACAAAAAAAACTCAATTTAGGAGTTGGTAAAGAAAGAATGATTTTCTCTATTGACGCGGCTATGAAACACTCTTACTCAAATGATGATACATGCTTTAGAATTGATGTTATCGATGAAATTCTTAAGGAAGATTTCGATGAACTTCTAAATGAATTCAATCAATTACATTACTCAGTCGATGGAACAATCCTTGAAGACGAGGTCTTTGCTGAATATAATCAATTCATGGCTATGACTATCGAGGATAATAATGAAAGTTTCGACGACGACGATGATGTAGAAGAAGAAACCACATTCAAAAAAATAGTATTTAATACTGAACACAAAGTTAGAAAAACTCTTGAAGAACCACCTATCGATCTCGTTCTCAAACGATTACCAGACCATTTAGAATATGCTTTCTTGGAAGAAGAATCCATACTCCCAGTTATAATCTCATCTAAACAAGTGACATACCTGGAATTTGTCTATCTTACTGTAAACACAAAATTTAGTTGTTGGATGATAAGAAACCAGTTGTTCAAAAGCAAAGGAGACTGAATCCGAATATGAAAGAAGTTGTTAAAAAGGAAGCAGTCAAACTTCTTGACTCAGGTATTATTTACCCAATAGCAGATAGCCCATGGGTAAGTCCTATTCATTGTGTACCCAAGAAAGGTGATATCACAGTTGTAACAAATGAAAATGACGAACTTGTCCCAACTAGAACTGTCACTGGTTGGCGCGTGTGTATTAACTATAGAAAACTGAATGAAGCAACCGCAAAAGATTATTTTCCTCTCCCATTCATGGACCAAATATCAGAAAGACTAGTGAGAAATGAATATTTCTGTTTTCTAGATGGATTTTCCAGTTATTTCCAAATACCAATTGATCAAATGGATCAAGAAAAAACAACGTTTACATGTCCTTTCGGAACTTACGCTTATCGGCGTATGCCCTTTGGTTTATGTAACGCACCTGCTACTTTTCAAAGGTGTATGATAGCAATTTTTCATGATATGATTGAAGAATCTGTGGAAGTCTTCATGGATGATTTTTCTGTCTTTGGAAATTCTTTCGATAAATGCCTAAGTAATTTAGATAAAATGCTTCAATGTTGCGAAGATGCAAATCTTGTCCTTAATTGGGAAAAGTGTCACTTCATGGTCAAAGAGGGAATTATGCTCGGACATAAAGTGTCAGGGGCAGGACTTGAAGTTGACAAAGCAAAAATTAACGTAATTTCAAAACTTCCACCTCCTACTAATGTGAAAGGCATTAGAAGTTTTTAGGACATGCAAGATTCTATCGACGATTTATAAGATTTCTCAAAAATTGCTAGACCATTAACTAAACTTCTTGAAAAAGACATCACATTTGAATTTGATGATGAATGTCACAAAGCTTTCGAAACTCTTAAAGAAAAACTCAAATGCACACCAATCATAATAAGTCCAAATTAGAATTTACCATTTGAATTAATGTGTGATGCAAGCGATTTTGCAGTCGGAGCTGTTTTAGGACAAAAAGATGGTAAACATTTCCATCCTATCTACTTTACTAGTAAAACGCTTAACACTGCTCAACAAAATTATACGGTTACTGAAAAAGAACTCATGGCCGTAGTATTTGCATTTGACAAATTCCGTGCATATCTAGTTCTGTCTAAAACTGTGGTATATACAGATCATTCCGCTCTCAATATCTATTTAAAAAGCAAGATGCTAAACCACGTCTTATTCGTTGGATATTGCTTTTACAAGAATTTGATATAGAAATCAAAGACAAAAAAGGTGCTGAGAACGTAGCAGCCAATCATTTGTCTCATATAGAAAAAGAAGACGAAGAAATAGAAATTGAAATAGATGAAAAATTTCCCGATGAAACTCTTAATGCAATTAGTTCTTCAGAAACGCCATGGTTCGCAGACCTTGCAAACTATCTGGCGGGGAATGTATTAACTAAGGGAATGACTCACCAAGAGAAAAATAAATTCTTTTCAGACTGAAAGAAATATTTTTGGGATGAACCATACCTATTCAAAATATATCCTGATGGGATAATCCGTAAATATGTGTCTGGACCTAAAACTCGTGCCATTCTTGATAAATTTCACCATGGACCTACCGGTGGACATTATGGTGCGACCACTACTGCTAAAAAAGTATTTGAATCAGGATTCTATTGGCCAACAATACTGAAAGAAGCTCATACTCTAGTTCGCCTTTGCGAAGCATGTTAGNAAATATTTTTGGGATGAACCATACCTATTCAAAATATATCCTGATGGGATAATCCGTAAATATGTGTCTGGACCTAAAACTCGTGCCATTCTTGATAAATTTCACCATGGACCTACCGGTGGACATTATGGTGCGACCACTACTGCTAAAAAAGTATTTGAATCAGGATTCTATTGGCCAACAATACTGAAAGAAGCTCATACTCTAGTTCGCCTTTGCGAAGCATGTTAGAAAACTGGAAACATTTCCAAAAGGGATGAAATGCCCATGAATTACATTCAAGTAGGTGAAAATTTTGACATATGGGGTATAGATTTTATGGGACCTTTTCCTAAATCATCAAAATTCGAATACATCCTAGTCGCTGTCGACTATGTCTCAAAGTGGGCAGAAGCCCAAGCTCTTAAAACAAATGATGCCAAAGTTGTTATATCATTTCTCAAAAAACTCTTTTGTCGTTTTGGTATGCCAAAAGCTCTCATAAGCGACAGAGGAACTCATTTCTGCAATAAAATGATAGAAAAGGCTATGAAAAGATATGGAGTCAACCATCGATTCTCTACATCCTATCACCCTCAAACGAGTGGTCAAGTCGAAAATACTAATAGAGCTCTTAAAAGAATACTTGAAAAAACAGTAAAGGACAACCCTGCTGTTTGGTCAAGGAAACTTGACGATGCTCTATGGGATTTTAGGACTGCTTACAATCACCAACTGGAACAACTCCATACAAGCTAATATATGGTAAAACATGTCACCTACCTTTTGAAATAGAACACCGTGCATACTGGGCACTTAAAAACTGTAATTTAGATTTAATTGCAGCCGGTGAAAAACGTATGTTTCAACTTCATGAATTAAACGAGCTAAGCTTTCATGCTTATGAAAATTCTCATCTTTATAAAGCTAGAACAAAAGTTTGGCATGATAGGAAATTAAAAATCAGAAAAGAATTCAAGAGAGGAGATAAAGTCCTTCTGTTCCGATCAAAGTCAAAATCAAACAACCGAAACTTACAAGCCGTTGGCTTGGACCTTATACTATTAAACACCAATATCCGTCCGGATATGTTGAACTGTACGGACTTGACGATAAAAGTTTTATTGTCAACGGTCACAGACTAAAGTTATAACATGAGGAAGAAAATTTCAACGATAGAAGGGAAGAATTAACCCCCTCCCAAACAATTAAATCACCTTAATCACATGAGTTGAGCTATAGACTCTGAAATTAGCGCTTGGCGGGAGGCAACCCGTTTTTCTTAGTACTTTGTTCTCCACACTGTCAACTAAACCGAAAATAAAAAATAAATAAAAATAAATAAAAAACCCCAAAAAAACCGAAAATATTTTCCATTTTTGTGTGTTTGCTTGTTTATATTTGTGCAGATTATTATTATGAAGTGAAAGACCACATTTGGGATAGCTCAGCGCTACATGCATTCTCATATGGCACGAGAAGTTTCTTTCCCTTTAGTAGTTTTATTTTTCCTATTTTGTATTTATATTCAATTATAACATTGAGGGCAATGTTCAACTTGAGTATGGGAGGGAGTCAACTAATTAAAATATTTATTCCATAAAAATCGATTATATGATAAAATCATTGCTTTCTAATAAAAATAAAAATTATATGTTTTTGCATGATCATTATAAGCCTTTATAAGTGTATATCTGTTGCACTTTCTCCAAAATATATGAGTATGCCAACGATCTAAATTAGCTCTAGAACTTGCACTTATACATCAATAACGAATGCCGCAGTGAGATTGCATTTTATGCTTTATAGACAATTTTATATGATATTGAGGCAAAAATTTAGGATTTACACCAAATAGCCATCCTTTGATAGTTGTAATCTAGTTGACTACACTGGTCACTAGTATATTCCAGAAAATAACCCTCTAGCGCTCATTTTTAGTGCTATTTCCACCTAGAACAACATATTGAACCTTAGCATTTCTTTTTATTCAAACCAATTATATATGCTCAAAAAGAATGAAGTTTGATTGATTATTGCTGCAGTATGATAAAAGTATGAAAAAGAAAAGTTATATGACATGTGAAAGGAAAAGAAAAGAAGTTGAGAATATATCTATGTTAAAGTCGAAGAAAGAAAATTTGTGTTGAAAAAGAAAGAAAAGAGATGAAAAAGATCTATGAATATTCATTATGATGCTCAGCAGCCTATTGGTGTATCACTCTATTAACCTATCTAAACAAAAGAAAAATTATCCATGCCTCATTCATACCCTTACTCCTTAAAGCCAACCCGAAAAGACCTCATTGATATCATTGTCTGGTGCTTACGCCTTGTCGGAGTTATCTTTGTGTTTTGTGCAAGCCTATGGTAGTTATTTAGTCGTGTCTGTGCAGTTGAGTGACCTTAACCCTATTTGAGTGAATTGTGTGATTCATTAAATAATCCTCCGTGAGGTGTCTTAAGTTACGTGTCAATGCCTTTTTAGCAAATAATAAAATCTTGATAATATATCTCCATGATCACAAACAAATTAAATTTTCTCGTTTTGATTGCTTGAGGGCAAGCAATAGCTAAGTGTGGAGGTATTTGATAACGCTCTAATTATACATATTCTCGAGCATTATATTATCTGTTTTATGATCGTTTAGTGTGAACTTTTGATACTTAATAGCATGAAATGAATGCAGGATCACTCTCGGATGCTCTGAAGCAAGAAACATCAAAATGCACTACTATTTCATCATTCGAAGTAAATAAATAAGAAGTCTATTATATTAGTTCTTTATTCCAAGCAAGTGCGCCGGTTTTCCAGCTCAGTTCGCCGCACTTGTTCTCTCGGTCAAGGAAAGTCAAGAGGTAGTATTTAATAAAAGTGCGCCGGTCTTATATCCGATGTGCGCCGTACTTCCTCTGCATTTATGAAACTTTGGCGCCAAGAAAATAGCTAAGTGTGCCGCACTTACAATCAAAGTACGCCGTACTTCGCCTATCAGAAGCCTATAAATAGAGCTCATTTGCAAGCATTTGAACTCTCCACTCTACAACCAATTTTCACTAAGTTAAGTTAAGAAGTACAACGTGATCCTGAGCCAGAAGCAGACGTGGACGAATCAGAACAAGGGCGTTATATACTTGTTGGTGTCGAACTCCTGGTTACTTGTGACACTAGTGTAATCCATTTGATCAATCCAATCCATATGTCTCTTGTTTACTATTTAATCATTTTTGTTGTCATGAACTAATTAGCCTTGAGAGGCTATACCTCTTGTGATTGCTTGGATACGCGAATATAATAAAGTGATTTATGATTATGCTTTGATCTTTATCAATTTCAAGTTAATGCTGTGAACTATTGTATCTCTAGTCTTATCATGTTTATTAATTGAAACTGATTGAATATAATCTGTTGGGTGATGACGTCAAATTTACCCATGATTTAAGTGTTAATTTCCCCCTAAAATTCTCATCTTTTGTATTTATATGAAGAATATATACTCTTATTTATTCCTATTTTGGTTTTAGGGTAAAGATGAGTAAAAGAACGAACATACGCGGAAATGGAAGGACTTAGAAGCAAATATGTGGAAATTATGGATTCTGCACTCACTACGGCGTAGAGGTTCATCTATCTACGCCGTAGCAAGACTTTATGAAGATTACGGCGTAAAGGGTCATCAACTTACGCCGTAAGAAAGAATTTATCAAGACTACGGCGTAGCCTGTCATACGGCTACGGCGTAATGATCCACTAAAGGGCTCTACGGAGTAAACAACTCTCCAGCTACGACGTAAGCCCCAATTTGAGGTCGAGAGGAACTAACAAGGCTAAGGAAGGAGTTACGGCGTAGCAACCCTAGTAGCTACGCCGTAGGAAGCATCTTATCAAGACATTACGCTCATAGCATTTGATCAAGCTACGGCGTAACACTAATTTGCAAAGGTTATGGCGTAGCAATCCAATCAGCTATGCCGTAACAAAGTCGGGCCTATAAATACCAGCCCTAAATCCGAGTTTATTCATTCACTTTTCAACACACAGAAGTTGGGAGAAACTCAGGGAGTAGGAGGAACAAAGTTCTAGCGTCATAGAAGTCATTTCCAAGGGAGGATTCACACACCAATCATAAGTTTATCCATTCCTTTGTTTTGTATTCGATTCATGTTTACTTTTGTATTAACTCAAACTTGTTTTACTACAATTATGAATATGAGTGGCTAAAAACCTCTTGGTGTTAGCCTAGTTATGAAATTGTTATTGTTTTGATTTAGTTTTCTACGCATCTATTATCTATTGTTTGTATACTTTCATGGCGAGGCTTGGGACACTCTAGTTCCTGTCGTGATTAGCATTGGTTATTCTCTAGAGAGTTGTGGAATTAACCCTAGGAAGCAAGTCGTTAGGGATGTGACTTGGTGATAGCAATATCACCATACACGTGCGAATTAACCCTAGGACCACCTACTAATGCTAGACACTTAACGGAGTTAGAGGGGTGTAAGATCTGACCATGCCGCATTCGTTAGACTTGTCCATGTTAGTAGAGGCACTTAATGACTCTTGCATTTTTGTACCGATGAACCCAAGGCTTTTCAATAGTTTTGGATAGGACAAGGTGTAAGATAGACGTAGGTGATTTAACCCTCTGATCCGAAATGAATTAAATCCCCAGACGATATGATAGGATGCACCATTAAGAAAACTAGTCAAAATGATCACAAGAGTAGTAATTAGGTTAACACTACTTCTCTCTTATTGATCTTTCATTTATTTATTTAATTGTCTTGTTATTTACTTTTCTTAGTTTTAATTAATCTTTCAACTCAAAACCCCCTTTTAAACGTGACACGAACTTAGATAATTTCCACACACTTAGCTCTTGGGACGACCTCGGCTTTACCAACTAGCTATACCACACACGATCGGATACACTGTCCGTTAGTGCGTAAAGGTAGACCTTAGGTAAACGAGACAAATATAAATATTAAAACCTGGTCAGTAAAACCTACATCACTTGGGTTTTGTTTTTGGGACAACCTGAGGATGGAAGTGTGCGGTACTTTGTGGACTTGTAAATTGCACTTTGTCCTTAGTCGCCTCAGGTTCATGTTCCACTACCTTGGGAAGGGAGGAAGAAGAGGTAGTAGGAATCGTGGGTTCATCATATGAAGCACCACTTCTGGTTGTAATCGCCTTAGCATCGCCCCTCGGGTTAGCGATCGTGTTGCTCGGAAGTTTTCCTGAGCCTGAGGGTCAATCATTTAAAGACTNTTTGTTTTTGGGACAACCTGAGGATGGAAGTGTGCGGTACTTTGTGGACTTGTAAATTGCACTTTGTCCTTAGTCGTCTCAGGTTCATGTTCCACTACCTTGGGAAGGGAGGAAGAAGAGGTAGTAGGAATCGTGGGTTCATCATATGAAGCACCACTTCTGGTTGTAATCGCCTTAGCATCGCCCCTCGGGTTAGCGATCGTGTTGCTCGGAAGTTTTCCTGAGCCTGAGGGTCAATCATTTAAAGACTTCTTAATGTCAGAGATCTGACTGACCAACAACCTATTCATTTCCTCTTGGGATTTCATGAATTGTTTTAATAACTCGTCAGATGATGGTCCAGTAGGAACAATGGCTTGAGTTTGGTTAGGAAAATTTTGACCTCGGTTATTTTGATTAGGACTTTGGTTTTGAAAATTTCCCTGATTTTGGTTATTTCCATGAAAATACCCAGGATTGAAATTACCCTGATTGTTAGGTCACCATTTTGTAAACACAAGTATAGATTTGATAAGAAATGAGATGAGAAATAGAGATGGTTGATCTACTAAATATGATATAGAATTTGACAAGAGTTTAGCTAAGATATTCAATAAACCAACAAAATATATATTTACATGATGTCTCTATTTATAGGCAAGGACTAGGGCAACACTCCCTTCCTTCCTATCTAGTGTTATACGTGGGCTTCTAAAGCCTTTTGGGCTTTATGAGCCTTGCAACATTAGTAAACATAAAACATAAATAAACTAAATAATAATAGCAACCTATTACATATTATGAAATGACCGAGACTTGAGAGATTACGTGAAACGTGATCCTAACAATCTCCCCTTAAGGGTCGGTCATGATGATTATCAAGGTTGCTCGATGTCTTTTTCTTTGTCTTTAATCTTTGACATTTACGGCTTTAGACGTCTTCAAAAATTCATTAGCAAAATGATTCATCGTTCTTTGTTCTTTGTCTTTGATGATGTGATAGTGATCATGTGATGTCGTAATCTGCCATTCGTCACTTTCTTTGCCTCCAGTGGATTTGCGCCTTTCCATCATGCTCATACATCTTTGACGTTGTGTTCTTAGCATTTGTAGCTCTCATTTCATCATTGTTTGTAGATTCTTTGTGTTGATGTAGAATCCTTCTTTGAACATTGCTTTGCATTAGACCATTGTCTTTCCACTTTGTGGATTCTTTCAATCGACATAGAATCTTCCTTTTGGCTTTTACAATGCATCGATCTTTGAGGAGAGCTTTCTTACGCATTGAGAAGTAAGTATGAGCATGTGGAAGTTGGTGTTCAAGACGGTGGTTGTACCTGCATTGAAACAGTTAGCAATATTACGTCCAGTACTTACAGGTTCGGAATTAGAGATTGTCAACAGCATAGTGTGAATACTCCTTCTAATCCTTACCAAGGCCGTTCCTAATCGGATACCCCCTAGAGGGCTTACACAGACATACATAAGTACAACCACGATTAGGTGAGTCGCTGGAGATCACCCCACGACTGTAGACCGTTTGGAACCACCGCCAACACTAAGCGTAATCCACAAGGAATTACCAAAGTGACCTGCTGTCAGGACGGTTTGATGTTGACCCTGGCAGGATTTCTGTTCAATCATTCGAGAAATACATAAGTAATTCCCTCATAAACGTTCTTGGCAGATTGCTAAGATCTGCGTAGGACTCGATAGTTTACACTTAGTGTCCAATTATGTAAGACACTAGTGTAGAAGTATTATGTGTTCCTAAGAGATCGTTAATGTATCTCGTGGCTCTAGACCCAATTCGTGCACATTTTGGTCGTCGGAGATGTGGAGCAGAGTACCTCCTTTTCAATATCGACACGTTCGAATGAATGGTCAATAGATAATGCAGGGTTCTCCGTGAGAATGAAACAAGTATCTTTTGAGAGAAACTTGAGTGGCTAAGAAGGTTTAGGTCATTGCGTCACTGGGTCCATGACGTCTTTATCTTCAATACCAGTATCGCCTCAGCAACGACCAGTAGCATATGAGTTGAACCCGGTGTCGGTCCTAAGGTTGAACAAATGGAGGGCTATTTCTTTTCACCCTTTTCTTTACATTTCTTTTTAATTCTTCAACCCCTTCTTTCTCCTTTCATTCCTTTCTCCTTTTTCATATCATACCTAAGGACTTCTAATTTCTAACTATTGGTGTTGTCCTTGGGTAGATCCCTCCAGTTCTGACGGATCATAGGACGGTTATTCCTATCCTTAGTCACCTTGTAACTCCATGACTATCCTATTGATGCCATTAAACCAAATGTTTGAAAATCTCTCAAAGTGTTTATGAGTATAAAACCTTTTGTTAACACTTTGAGGGTTTTGATTTCTTATGAAAGACTCCCCCTCTACATATGCTCATGAATGTTTTCAGAAATTTGCACATGCGGGAGGAGTTGGCACTTTTGAATTGATCCACTCTTAATAGACATGTACCCGAGGGACACGTTTACATTGCTTAGTTAAAGGGATCCATTATCAGTTTTTAGGTGATAACTAGCCCTAATAACTAACTTGAAGTTGTTAATATTCCTAAAAGGAAGTTAGACCCGTCAAAGTAAACATCTAAGAAGAGTTTCTCGAAACGGTACTTTCTACTTAGATAAATCCTTTCGAATACTAACATTTTTTGTTTCATCAATTCATGGGTCAATTCTGAGTCGAGCTCGCACAAGATAAAATGTTTGACATCATATTTTAATCACTTTTCATCTTCTCCCCCTCAAAAATAGCATATCAAATGTTGTTTTAGTAAACTTTTTGATTAAAATTTGCCTTTTTGAGTCTTATGGGGAGAATTCAACAAGAACTTTTTGTTTGATGAACGATGTTTTTGGTCAAGTACTCCCCCTCAACAAGTGACTACTCATTGAGGTGAAATACTTGTCTTTTGAGCAGAATTGTAAAACAAATCATGAAAGGTTTGTTAATTCTACTCAAAAGTAAGAAGCTTTCGCTCCTTATGTGAGGATTGTGGCACTGATGCGTACCACAGGTCCTTTAACTACAAAGTGCGGGTTGTATACTGTTATGTGTGCACAAGCCGTAGTAATCACAAATCAATCAATATATAATGAAATATCGAAATGTTAGTACCAGAAACATGTGAGCTAAGTTTCACCAGTAGGCATGGCATCAAAGTCTGTGAATCGAGGATGAGGTCGTCTGAATGTTAAGACAGGAAATGATGGTCGAACTCCGATGTTGCTTTCCAATCTCCTGATCTGCTCACGATGATACAATCTCTCTTCAATCGTATGAACAAAGTTGCGAATCATCCTCCTTGCATTTGATTTCCACCTAGTATTTTCACCCTTGCTTAACCGCTTCTTGTCATCAAGCAATCTTTCAACTAACCCATCACGAACTCTTTGTAGCGTGTCATCACAGAACTTATGAATCTCATCAAACCTCATGTAGCGGAGCTGATTCTTCTTGTTGAGGTAGGTGATTCCAAATGATGGTTGTTGTATGAGCGTATACTGAAATGATTCTTGAATTCCAGGAAATGTGAGTTGTGGTTTTGTTAGGTTGAGTTTGTTCTGATAACTTTCAACGCCCAGCTGAAGATCTTCCACTCTTTCTTGAACTATTAATCGTCTGATGTAGAGAAGTAGAGATGCAATGAAGTTGCACTGAGTTGACTTTGGGAAGCGTAGCATCTTTCCTTGAACATTTTCCAAATACCTGTCTTCTATGTCATTCAGGTTGAGATCAGGGAAATCTGCTTCTCCGAACTTGTACTCCTTTTCATCTTGCCTCTTGATGATAATCTCTTTCATGAAAGTGTAGTTGAATCTTCGTGACTCTAAGATTTCCATGATAGCAACGATTCGAGACTGGTGCTTCACATTTTCAGTTGACGTCAAAG
This sequence comes from Artemisia annua, assembly GCA_014162995.1. Classification (NCBI taxonomy): domain Eukaryota; kingdom Viridiplantae; phylum Streptophyta; class Magnoliopsida; order Asterales; family Asteraceae; genus Artemisia; species Artemisia annua. The sequence continues at coordinate 18,215 of LBNU01005119.1, forward strand.
GCAGTCTGTGAGTGTAGCCGAGTTTACGTCTTTCCGGACAGTGTTGAATTCCAAGGAGAGCTTCTCTGTTGTATGTAACCACAGAGGTGCTGAAGATCAGTGTTGTTTCTTCAATAGCCAGTAATTCGTATCTGGCAGCAGGGACTGAGATCGTCAGTGAAGAAGCATATCTTTCTTTTGAGGTCTCATGGGCATGTTGTAGATATCTGAGATCGTTGTTGAAGAAGAATCGGTACGGGATCTTAGGCTTTTCAGGAAATCCTTGCAGAGGTAGTGTTTTTGTCCAATCGATGAAGTAAGGCTCGTTGTGCTTGGAATGGACATCGTAGTTAGCTTCAGGATTCAGCCAGCCGAACGAACCAGACAAAGCGCAAGCAATGTTCTCCATGTGATACTGTAGTTCAACGTTGTTTCCCGATCGAGACTTTAGAAAGTCAAAAGCTTCACGGTTTATCCTTCGTAATTCAGCCTTCGTCATCTTATTAACTTGAAGACCCGCCATGATACTTTGAGTATACTGCAAAGTGTTTCCAGGAAGTGGTTCGTCGGCTTCAAGTGGAGGTTATGACTTGATCATTTCTGTTAACCAATCAGCTTTAGGAGCTTCATCTACATCTAACTATGAGAATGGTTTTGACTTCTTCTTTTTCTTCTTTGATTTAGTAGACTTTCCTTTCTCCTGAGTCTTTGATGTCGATGATGGTCCAGGTTGTGATTCAGGAATGTTGGATTCATGGATGGTTGTTTCGGGCTCTTCTTGATTATCACCTGGTTGAAGCATGAATGGTTCTTCTGCATGCGTAGGACCTGATCCAGAGGCTGGAGTTTGTTGTTTGCTAACTGGAGCTTTGGAATACTTGGCTGGTGGTTTCTGTGAAGATGATGGTTCTTTGGTAGTCCTTGATTTCTTGCTTTTAGAATCGGGATCAGGATCATCATCTTTTCTCAATCTTTTGTGTTTTCCAGCCGCTTCTTTGCACGATTCTTTGGAGGCAATAACTTTCAGTGCCTCAAACATTGTTGATTCTTCAGGAGTCATTTCCTATTTATCTCGAAGTTTAGCTGCTAACAAGGCTTGTAGTTGCTCAGTGGTGAGATCAGTTGGTGAGATTGGAGCCCTGTCAGTTCGAAGATAAAATGGTGTTGACTGAAGCATTCGTTCAATACTGTGCTTGATCCTGGTATTCAACTCTGTATGAATCGGCTTGAGAAGATCTGACACTACAGGTGTGGTGAGAGCAACAAGGTTGTCGTTGAGAAATTCTTCAGTGTATGTTTTGAGCATTGTATTCATATCAGCTTGCATGAACCTATCAACCAGTGCTGTCGACTCTTGAAGATCCTTGACTTGTTGTGTCAATGTTGTGACCTGTGTTGTCAGCTTTTGAACTTGGTCTTTAAGATCTCCATCCTGTGGTTGTGTGTCTTTCTTCTTGCGTGCCAGTGCTACAGCTTTCTTGATTCGTTCAGATGCGGTTGTCACTGATGAACTTGCCTTTCTTCTGATCGATTTGCGTTTTGACGTTGTTTCTGATGGTGGTGGAGATGAGTGGTGTGATGATGACGTTGAAGATCATTCATTGTCAGATTTTGACGGAGGAGGAGTAGGATCCTTTGGAGGAGAACCCTTGGGAATTAGAGGATCCTTTGGAGGTGACTGTTGATGAAGTGAGTGTGCTTCTCTTCCGCTCTTGTGTTGACAATGATGCTTTTCAGTTTACGTTTGTCGACCAAGGGTTGAGCAGTTGGTTCATCTTCTTCTTCATCATTTGCACCGCTACTTGGTTCACTGATGATTATCCCTTTACTTTTCCTTTCACCCTGATGTAGAGTTCCCATGCTTATCTTCTTTGCCATTTCGAGCTCGGGGAACTCCTCTTCATCTAACCTTACCCTTCGTTCAAAATCTTCTTCATCATCTGATTCGGTTTCAAACTCTGATTCACTTTCGGAAGGTGACGGTGTTGGTTCATCTTGGATGGTTTGCTTTGGAGTGATCTTTCTACGAGGTCTAGTAGTAGGTTTTGGCGAAGACTTGGTTTGTTGTGAAGTTGTAGTACTGCTTGTGCTTCCAGTCTTGCCACCTCTCCTGCTACGAGTCTCCATCTTGATGACGGATTCGTCTTCATCACCAGTGTATCCCACTTTTCCTGCTTGATAAGCTTTGTCATAGATTTCGTAATTCTTTGTCTTTCGAATCTCATCATCTAGGAAGTAGTCTGGAATCCTCATTCCCTTTTCTCTTGTTGTGAACTTGGTGGTTTTGACGAAAGCAATCTTAAAGTCTTTGTTGTAAATGTCTTTTGGTTCAGTACGATCATGCATTCTTTTGAGGTAATCTGGTGTGTTGCCGCAAAAGTGCTCAATGAGCATCTTTGTGAATCTAACGAATGGAATCACAGTCCTTTCACGATCTGTTTGGATGTGATGGATCATGTCGCTCACAATTGAACTAGCAAAGTCAATTGGTTGCATGCTCATCATTCCCCAAAATACTTGAAGATGCTCTAGTCTCGGATGTTCGTGACCACTTTTTCTACCCGAAATTGATCGTACAATCACCATGTAGAATGTTCTCTAAGGTTAAGGTAGATACTTCACATTGAACCTTGACAGTCTTGTGAGTGGTAAGTCATCTTGAACATCATATCCTAGATCAATGAGATAATCCAGAATTTCAAGTTCAGTTAACATGGGACGGAATTCTTTTGGTGTAGGAAGCATAAGAACTGTTCGTAGGACATCCAGATCCACGGTGTAGACTTGACGATCCAATGTGACAGTGAAGAATTCATCATCCAAGTTGGCTTGAGCTGTGTACCAGAACTGATGAATATAGAAGATTGGAACTGATGTGGATTTGGTGAGCATAGACTTGCAGGGATGAGTCAGAAGAATGTCTTTCACAATCTTACACGAATCTTCAGGAATTCGAAGTTTGTTGAAGTCAATTCGTGGATTGTTTTGGCCAATTGTGATGTTGTAATCAGCCGGGACGATTTCTCCGAGTGTGAGCAATGGAAGAGTTTGTTCAGGAGCATTCATGTTGTGTTCAGCCATTGTTTTCTGTAAGAGTATTGTCATGAAATCAAACATCCAAATTTGTTAGCCATTAGTTTACGTACATGATTGACATTCATAGACATACTAGTTACATATTGCAATTAAGGCCCAATTTTGATTAACGAGTGAGATGTTGTCACATAAAATGTTTCACACGTATTAACTAAGATATCATGCTAAAACATCTATAATTCATTACATTATACATCTCATCTTGGTAATAGATACAAACGAAAACGCATCCACAAGTTAAGTATACATGAATGCAACACAATTAATACAAGGATTCTTGAAGTTTTCCTCCTTAGACTTGTTTTAGAAAATTTACAACAAAATGAAAATTCTCGAAAATTCGTCTAAGTGTGTTCTTGATAATTTTGCAGAATGTGTTCTAGATAACTATCAATTGATGTGTTCTCGATAACTTTTGTTTGTCCATGTTCTCGATAAGTTCCAATAGGAGTGTTCTCGATAACTTGAAAAACAATAGGTTTTCAAAAACTCAACATATGAGAGTTCTCGATAATACAAATCTGAAGATTCTCGATAACTAGAAAAGTTCTCGAAAGTTTATCAAGGGTTCTCGATAATTTTATCAAGAATTATAGATAATTTATCAAGGGTTCTCGATAACATAGTTACAGAGAGTTCTCGATAAATTATCAAGTGCTCTCGATAACATCATCAAGTGTTCTCGATAAATCACATTTTCGAAAATTCTTATACAAGAATTTTCGAGATCACATTGACGTACGTTTTCTTGAAAAAAATTTGATTCCTTGATTGAATACCTGAAGAATTAAGTGTAAAACATTCGTTAAAAACACATTTCAATCATATTCACAAGATTTCGAAAACATACGTATCCCTAACTTATCGAGAATACAGAATCCATGCATACAAGTTGCAAATTCAATGTTAAACATCAATTAGCATACATACAAACATATACAAACAATTTAATAGATCTTATGAACATGAACATGAAAATACCCAATTCGTTCATAAACCCTAATCATCGAAGTCATGCATATATGTAAAGTGAAACTATTAACAATCATAGGCATGATTAATACACTCTAACAAACATATCCCACCATTAAAATCAAACACCAAACCACAAAAACACGAATACCCAATTCGACCTAAACCCTAGAAATCGAAAACATTCCAAACGAGTTTGTTGTTAAGATTACTTGATACTAGCATGTTAAAAACATTGAATAGAACAAAAGCCCTCAAGAAAATCAATTAATAACACTCGAATTATGTGTTTACGAAATTCATAAAACCCTAGATCTACAAATCAAAATTACAAGAAATCTAGCCGTTAGAAACACAATTAAATGAAAACCATGTCTTAGATTAACCTAAAAACATGTAAACACTTACGGTTTGCAGATTTGAAGCAAGGATTTATGGTTTTGATTTTGGCCGTTTGATCGTGTAAAGGGGGTGTTTGGTTTTTGATTTTCAGAAATAATGAGGAAAGGGGGTTGTTTGTTTGTTTATATATTTTGAAAACTTTGAGATTTTGGCAAAAATGGTCCCTTGACTACTATACATCCTTCATTAGTCCTAAAACTTGTATAATCTTTTTAGGATAACGAACGTTAGCAACTAACGACATTCTAGGCCTAAGGAAATTAAATGAATTAATTAACTTAACGAGACGAGGGATAAATCGAGAGATTCCACCATTATTTTGACAACATCATATTTTGAAATATGCAAGTGCACTTGTTTGAACAAGATTTTTGAATTTTGAAGAACATTTTCTCCCCCTCAACACTTGGTTATAAATTTGAGAAATTTTTGAGGAACCAAAGTGTTTATTGAGATAGTGTGCTTGCATTTAAAAAACGAAATAACATGTAAGAGAAAAAATGGAAAATCTTTTTGGTATTTTTGTAATTTTTCAATTTTGTATTTTGTTTTTGATAAATATTTACAGAAAAAAAAGGTTTTAGTATTTGACTCAGTTAATTGTTTTCCAGAAAAGATTTTAAATCATCTGGAGTCAAACATCGCATACCAATCCGGTGGACCAGTTCAGCAAACCGTGTAGGAGGTAAAGGTTTTGTGAACAGGTCGGCCAGTTGGTATTCGGTACCCACAAAGTATAACTCAATTGTACCCTTTTCAACATGCTCCTTGATGAAGTGATATTGGAGATCAATGTGCTTTAAAAAAAAGGTTTTAGTATTTGACTCAGTTAATTGTTTTCCAGAAAAGATTTTAAATCATCTGGAGTCAAACATCGCATACCAATCCGGTGGACCAGTTCAGCAAACCGTGTAGGAGGTAAAGGTTTTGTGAACAGGTCGGCCAGTTGGTATTCGGTACCCACAAAGTATAACTCAATTGTACCCTTTTCAACATGCTCCTTGATGAAGTGATATTGGAGATCAATGTGCTTTGATTTTGAATGCAGAACCGTGTTGTAGGAGATTGCTATCGCACTTTTCGAATCACAGTACATCGGAATCCTGTTGAATAAGTAACCGTAGTCCATTAGCTGTGTACGCATCCAAATGACTTGTGCACAGCAAGCAGACATGGCTACATAGTCAGCTTCTGTTGACGATAATGAAGTGCAATCCTGCTTCTTTGATTGCCATGACACAAGTTTATCTCCAAGAAACTGCAAACCACTAGAAGTACTTTTGCGTGTGTCTATACACCCTGCATGATCAGCGTCTGAAAAGGCTATTAGTTCAAAACCAGAATCCTTCGGATACCAGATCCCCAAGTGAATGGTTCCCTTTACGTATCGAAGGATTCTTTTAGCCTCATTGAGGTGACGTTCAGTAGGACTGGACTGATAACGAGAGCACATATATACAGCAAATACAATATCCGGTCTACTAGCGGTGAGATACATGAGTGACCCAATAATACTGCAGTATTTTGTGGGGTCAACTGGTTTCCCATTTGGATCCGCATCTAATTTGGTTGTGTTGGCCATAGGGGTGTTGTAAGTATCACAACTGGTCATGCCATGTTTCTTAGTTATCTCAAGAGCATATTTGGACTGATTAAGGAAAATCCCACGGGGTGACTGATGAACTTGTAGTCCTAAGAAGAACGTAAGTTCACCCATCATTGACATTTCAAAATTTTGTTTCTTTAATTTTGCAAAAGCGTTTGATTACTTTCTATTAGTAGAACATAAAATAATGTCATCAACGTATATTTGCACAATTAACCCATTTGGATCCGCATCTAATTTGGTTGTGTTGGCCATAGGGGTGTTGTAAGTATCACAACTGGTCATGCCATGTTTCTTAGTTATCTCAAGAGCATATTTGGACTGATTAAGGAAAATCCCACGGGGTGACTGATGAACTTGTAGTCCTAAGAAGAACGTAAGTTCACCCATCATTGACATTTCAAAATTTTGTTTCTTTAATTTTGCAAAAGCGTTTGATTACTTTCTATTAGTAGAACAAAAATAATGTCATCAACGTATATTTGCACAATTAAAACGTCATCCCCATGTTTTTGGATAAACAAAGTTGGATCTAATAAACCTTTAGTAAAAGAATTAGCAAGCAAGAAAGCAGTAAGTTTATCGTACTACACCCTGGGGGCTTGTTTGAGACCATAGAGAGCCTTCTTAAGTCTGTAGACATGATTAGGATGTCTGGGTCGACAAATCCCTCTGGCTGACCAACATAGACCTCCTCATGTAATTGACCATTCAGAAATGCAGTTTTCGCATCCATTTGATAAACGACCATATTTTTGTGAGCAGCGTATGCCAGAAATATTCGAACAGCTTCAAGTCTAGCCACTGGTGCGAAAGATTCCTCAAATTCAATACCTTCCTCCTGAGTGTATCCTTTAGCTACCAAACGAGATTTATTACGAATAATCGTGCCTTCTGCGTCCAAATTGTTTTTCCAAATCCATTTTAGCCCGATGACATAAACTCCATCTGGACGCTCAACTAATTCCCATACTTCAAGGCGTTTGAATTGGTCGAGTTCCTCTTGCATTGATTCAATCCAGTTGTCGTAACTGAGAGCTTCCTTAATGTTTTTGGGTTCATCTTGACAAACTGTGAGTGCATAAATGCAGTGTTCGGCATTGGAGTGAAGTTTTTGTTTTTCATAACTGGAGCCGTTGGATGTCCAATGATATTGACGATTGGATGATCACGAGTCCAATGATGTGTTGAAGGGTGAGGGTTATGGAACTGCTGCATATTAGTTGGTTCCAAATTGCGTGTTGACGACTCAGCAATATATGAAAGGTTCAGAGTCGGAGCAAACGGATTGAAGAACGCATTTGGATCATAATCTGCAGGTTCAGGTACTTGTGGTTGATTCAGATCTTCAGTTGGGTTGTCGGTATTGGAAGCGGATTGTTTGTCTGTTGTTGGTGATTCAGTTGGAGGTGCATCGGGTTCTACAGTGGTAGTTATAGGAATGGGTGTACCAGGTACTTGAACATTATCAGGTTGAGCAGCGGAACTAGTAGATACATCTGGTGCACGTGTTTCAAGTGAATCATCAAACAAAGGAGCAAACAATGTTTCCAATTCTTTATGAGTTAATGACAATGGTTCAGCTGAAGAATCTGGAAAGTTAAGACGGTTGGTTGCGGGTCCTAAGCTGTTTTGCTCAGAAGCCATTTCTGTGAGTCATCGAAATTAGCATGAATAGTCTCCTGAATCTCCCTAGTGCGACGGTTGTAGATTCGAAATCCTCTTGAGTTTTCACAATATCCAATGAAGATACCGACGTCTACCTTTGCTTTGAGTTTTCCAAGATCATCACGATCGTTATTTGGGTAGCATAGAGCTCCAAATACATGAAAGTGTTGGATGTTAGGCTTGCATTTGTGAACAATTTCATATGGTGTGAGTTTATGACGTTTGTTGATCATACAACGATTTTGGGTGTAACATGCAGTTGAGACGGCTTCAACCCATAGATAATCTGGTAATTGAGCATTAATAAGCATCGTTCGTGCGGCTTCCACTAACGTTCTGTTACGTCTTTCGACCACTCCATTCTGTTCGGGAGTCCGTGCAATCGATGTTTGATGTACAATTCCTACTTTCTCAAAATAATCATGAAGAGTTTGATTCTTGAATTCGGTTCCATTATCCGTTCTTACAATTCTGACTGTGTTGCGAAGTTGAATCTGAATTTTCGTAAGAAAGGTGATTATCATTGCAGGAGCTTGATCGTTGCTTCGAAGAAAGTAGACCCAAGTCCATTTGGAGAAGTCATCGAC